>JBBPCZ010095122.1:0-11159 GCA_037974445.1 Brycinus macrolepidotus | reverse complement strand
GTGTGAAAGCTTTCTGAAGTGGAGTGAAACAACACTTTCGTCTTACCACTGCAGTTAGAGAAGACTTCATGAGCCTTTTGGTACTTGACCTTCAGCTCTTCGTACTTCATTTCTGTTTCTAATCAAAACAGAAAAAAATTTATTTTTTAGGCTTTCCTTAATTCTGGTATTTTAGCTTCAGTCCTCAGTCCTTCAGTCCTTCAATTTCAATTCTAGTTTTGCGTGGGAAAAATGTATCACAATACTTCAAGAACTTTTCATGATACACAAACAGCTACAACTTGTATTTTGCTGATATCTGATAAGTTGGAACAGACAAACAAGAGCCAGTAGTATGTGAGCTATGAATACAAATGACTTATTCAACATTTCACACACCACACTAGACTAAACCATGTCTGTGTTCTGTAAGTACTGACAATATTTATAATACATTCAGAAATGCATTTTGAGAAATAACATATTTAGCATAAAAAATAAGCACATTATTGGACATTGTTGGACAACATCTCCCACCCCATGCAGGAGACTTTGACAACACTGAGCAGCTCCTTCAGTGACAGGCTGCTGCACCCACAGTGTGGGAAGGAGAGATTCCGAAGGTCTTTCCTTCCAGCTGGTGTCAGACTTTACAACCAACACCTTGCAGTTGACCACACACACACAAGCAAACACACACATCCAAACACCATGGACTGATAAGTTGTGTGCAATATTTCTGGTGCAACATGTACAATTTTGGGGGTGAAATATTACTGTGTGCAATGTGGAATTTTTCTGGTGCATTATTACTGTTTTTGTCAATGCTTGCTGCTACCAAACAACTGAGGACAACACACATGCACACAATTAACATTTTTTTTATAATTTCATATCCTATAGTATTCGTAAAGCAACACTGACATAGGAAGTTGCATTGGCTAAAGTTGTATGGATGCACGTTGTTTTATAACAAGGAGACGCAAAGTTGTGCATTTCAGACACGAGAACATTTGGTACCAATCTGGCGCACTTACAAGAGGAATCGACTGAATAAATATCAGGTATAGCCTATCAGCACGCAATCAGTGCACTTGCAAATGAGAGCCTGCAGTATGATGGCCGATCGTGAGATATTATTTAACCATCCATCTACAGCAAATAGGATCAGACAGATGCATCACTGAACACATACACAAAGCAAACTGAAGGCAAACTCAAGTTAAAAAAGCACCACGGCGGATGCTGACAGACAGCCTACAACAAGCCACACATCACCACGGCGGGTGCTCTCTCTCTTTCTCTCTCTCTCTCTCTCTCACACCCACACACACACACACACAATCACCCCAACTTCTCCAACCCCAAGGCTAGGTTGCTTCAACCAACCACAAGGCCTACAGTATGCCGAAGCCGGAAAGGACACATGCTTCGTTGTCCAACCAGCCGGCAAGTCACTTGTGCTAGCAGCAGTGCTATCTAACGTTACCTCAGCACCTGCTGCGTCTTCGGAGCACTCGGGCCTCAACTTCACGTTGTTCTTTCTGACTGGGTGGGAGATGATCTTCTGTTCTGGTAGCGAGTGGGCCCACTGTGCTAGCTGCACCAGCATCTCCATCTCTAAGTGCCACCTTTTTGGATGTGAGGAACTCAAAGTGTGCTAGTGATACACTCTGTAGCGTTCGCTTGCTAGTCATTTTTAGTATGACTGTTTTCAATCTCAACGTAACGTCTTTCTTCTGTTTGGCGTGCACATGGCTAATTTGCATACGGGCACAGTACTGGCTGGCTCTACTTGCCAAAAAAATATTTTTGTGAATAATTTTTCTGAATTCTGAATATTGGAAATGGTGAGCTTAAAAACATTCTAGTGACCATTTGTGACAATACATGTTTTTTTTTTACATAATTTGAGACCTCCTTAAAATTTTGGTTTTGAGGCTTTCAGGGGGTCTCATGGGTCAATCGGGGGTGTCTAAGGATGTTTGATATCAGGTACACTTATGAGTTGACCTATGCTCAAACATGGTATTCATTATGGACAAACCATGACTTGCATGGAAGCCCAACAACAAAATACCTATCAGATTCCCAAGAGAACTAAAGAATCGCCAGATGGTTCCTTTTCCAGGACACTACCCTGTGTGCCTAGAAATGTTGGTTATTCTGACCTGCCATTCAGCGTGTACACCATCACAGCAATCAGAGAATTTCCCCCTGCAGCCTGAAGTCACTGTGAGGCCACCCTCTCGTTCACCAGGACAAATTCTGTGAGAAGTGAGCCCAACCATATATGATGTAACGCTCAACCTCTCTTTGTTTTTGGCATGTAGAATTTCACCTTTCTGTGGGGAAAGAAACCAGTCTCTGTACTATAAGTCTAGTTCAATAAGCCTGTCCCATACCACCACCCCACACTTTTCCACACTTTCACATGCTTTCCTTCAGTACTTACTCTCACAAGGCCTGGCCTTGTCGCTCTTCATTAGGCTACAGTATGAAAATATAATACATTGATAGACTATGTATGAACTCATCTTTGAATGAATCAAGACGTTTTAATGCATTCTCATAGTTCCCTTGAACTTGATCCACATGTGATTTCAACTCTTTGGGTTAAATCAGAGCATAAGAAAAAGAATTAAAGCAATTTTCTAAAACAATTTACTAAATGTAAACAAAAGTTTAATTTTCTAAATTGAAATCAGATCTGTTTGTTGTTTTGATACTCCTAATGTTTTATTTTGAAAACTGATTTTCTGTAAATATCCATGAAGAATAAAATAATTACTATTGAATGAAAGATTGATTATCAAACAGGCCTAAATTTAAATTTGTACTTATTTTATAATGCTTGCACAGTCATGAAAGGGAGCGGTTCAGGATACATTTCACTGTGTGTTGTACTTGTATAACTATGCATGTGACAAATAAAGAATCTTGAATGTTGAATCTAGTAAAGTTAGCGAAATACTACACTTCTAAAAAAAACACACTTGCTTTTAAGTGTCTTTATACTGTTTTAATTTGTCAATGATCACTAAATTGTCCAGATATATTTTGTGTGACTGTATATAAGAAACCAGCAATGTGTGTGGAGGCATGTTGATAACAGATGTGAATAAAGAGTGTGAAAAAAATGCATGAAATCTAAAACCACAAAGACAAATGCTAATGAGCTTATAAATACACAGCACATACTTCTCCTTTTTTCACATGCTTTGTTTTTTCAAACTCTAACTGAATTCGCTAAATCAGTCTACACTGTTTTACAAGATCAAAATATAAAGCAGTGACAGAAAAATATATGAACACACCTTTGTAAGAATAAAGATGTTTTGACGCATTCTCATAGTTCAGTTGAACCTCGTCCAAATGTGATTTTAACTCTTAAAACGAGAACATAAGATAAAGATTTAAAGCATGTTATTAGTCAAGCATGATAAGAGTAAAACTGAGAAAATCTCATTTTTTGATGCTAAATCACAAGAAACAGCAGCTTCTTCAAACCTCTTACCACTGTAGTTTTGCTTCTGCACTGACAGTCTCTCTAGAGCCCTGGCATACTGCTCACTTAATGCTTCAAGGGAGACCCCTCTATTGGAGTCTGTTGAAAGAGACCACCAGAGATAAAATTACACACAGAGGAATGAAATCAAGATTTATAATGCACTGTGTCAACAAGTGACCATACTGATAATTACTGGAACCACCTTTTGACCCAGTTATGAAGAACAGACTCAACACCATGAGCATGCTTGTGAGGGTGGTCCAGTGTGGTGTCTAAAACACTGAAGGGCTTCATTGGAGGGTGAAGCTGAGTGATACTCACACAGGAAACCCAGAACACAGAGCACCACGAAAGCACAGAGCAGAAGGAGGCCAAGGGCAGCCAGGAGGAACTTCACAGTTCCTCTTGAAGAATGAGGGTTACTTTCTTTGACTGATAGGTCAGCACGGTCAGACACATCTAAGAGAAATCACATGATTAGCTCCAGAGGTACAAAATAACAAACTTTTAAAAATTTTCTACTTTAGTTTGTAAGATCTATCACAGATAGGAAAAATGCATTTCAGCATGTAAATGAATTGTAAGAGAGAAGAGTCAAAATATAAGTTCTGAAAGCCACTTAAAACAAAACCGATTTATATTACACAACTAGCCATCTACTTCACACATATGTAACCCCCAAACACTACAGTTCAGTCCTGATTAATACTTTACCCATACAAATCTCAGCTTTATACATCTTAACTTCTAACCTGGAGGATCATGAGTACAAACCCTGATATACCAATATTCCATGAGATTGACACACTTTGATGCTGCTTTTCAATGTTTTAATAATATATTCGGTAGATGACCAGCATAAACTTGCGATATCCTGGTTACCAAACTGACTGATTTTAGGATATATTTATTATACTTGGTCAATGGGTTAAAAGCAGAGAACAATTTTGCGCTGTTCACACTGTGTGCTGTGTTGTGGTGTGTTCACATGGGACAAATGGACACTTTACAATTTACATAATTTTAATAATCACCCACACCCCACATGTTTACAAATGTCAATTGACATGTTGACTAATTAGTAATTTTAATACATTCATAACATCATATAACAAAACTGCCTCTACCTGAACGCTGCCTTTTTTCCTTTCCAGAAGTTTTAGAGAGTTGATAGTCCACATTTCCATAGATGTGATCCATTTTAATGTCTTCACTACACACCACCGCCTCAAAAACACTTAAACCAGGAAAAGTGATGAGCACACTTATTTATACCAAAAAGAACAGGAAGTGCGGTACTGAAGTTGTGAACATTCAAATTCTCACCCACTCCCAAGTTAAGTCAAGTCAAGCCAAGTAGCCGTTTCTTGTAAATTTCACCAAAAACACAGTACACAGTGAAATGAAACAATGTTTTTCCAGGACCACAGTGCAACACAAAGAACAAAAACAGAAACAACACAAGACTATGCGGGGTAGAACTGCAAGGGAGTGCAAGAGAAACACAAGAGCAACAGTACAATAAATTGCAGGACAAGACACCATACACTGCAGTTGACAGGAGCAGTAATGGCACAGTCAATACAGGATTAATACAGATAGTGTATTCTACCGACAGAGTAATTACATGTACCAAAAAATGTATACATTGAGGTTGACAGCAATAAATGATTGTGCAAAAATAGCAGAAGAAACTGGAGTCTGTTAAAAGAGACCACCAGAGATGAAAGCAGGATTTATGATGCACTGTGTCAACAAGCAATCATAGTGATAATTACTGGAACCACCTTTTGACCCAGCTATGAAGAACAGACCCAACACCATGACCATGCTTTGAGGGTGGTCCAGTGTGGTGTCTAAAACAATGAAGGGTTTCATTAGAGGTTTGCACTAAATGATACTCACACAGGAAACCCAGAACACAAAGCGCCACCAAAGCACAGAGCAAAAAGAGGGCAAGGGCAGCCAAGAGGACCTTCACAGTTCCTCTTGAAGAAGGAGGGTTACTCTCTCTGACTGATACGTCAGCACGGTCAGACACATCTAAGAGAAATCACATGATTAGCTACAGAGATGCAAAATAATTAACTTTTTATTTTTATTTTACTAAGATCTTTTTACTTTAATTTGAAAGATCTATCAAAGAAAGGAAACAATGCATTTCAGCATGTAAATGAATTAGAAGAAAGAAGAGTCAAAATATAAGTTCTGAAAGCCACTTAAAGCAAAACCTCTTTAAATTACACAACTAGCCATCTACATTACACATATGTAACCCCAAACACTACAATTCAGTCATGATTAATACTTTACCCATACAAATCTCAGCTTTACACACCTCAGCTTCTAACCTGGAGGATAATAACTACAAACATTGCTGAAACTGAAAAGCAGCATCACAGCGTGTCAATCTCATGGAATATTGGTATATCAATGTTTTAATAATATATTAGGCAGATGATCAGCATAAACTTGCGATATCCTGGTTACCAAACTGATTGATTTTAGGATATATTTATTATACTTGGTCAATGGGTTAAATGCAGAGAACAATTTTGCGCTGTTCACACTGTGTGCTGTGTTGCAGTGTGTTCACATGGGACAAATAGACACTTTACACTTTACATAATTTTAATAATCACTTACACCCTGCATGTTTACAAATGGCAATTGACACATTGACTAATTAGTATTTTTAATACATTCATAACAGAATGCATGTGTATATATCTACGTATTCAACAAAACTTTTTCTTTTCCAGGAGTTTTAGAGAGTTGATAGATCCACATTTCCATAGATGTGGTCCATTTTAATATCCCATTTTAATAATGGATGTTTATTATTGGCAATAGAGCTGGTATTGAGGGTCCATATGACGTTCTCTGTGATGTGAACAAAAAGGAACCTGATTTTCTGGACAATCTCCACTAAGGAGCCGTTGATGTTCAGCTTGCGAGTGATCATGGTGTTCTCTCCTGAAGTCAAGAACCATCTCTTTTGTTTTGCTCACATTTAGAGAAAAGTTGTTGGCTCTGCACCAGTCTATTAGCCACTGTCAGACTTTGAGGAATGATGGTGTTGAATGCTGAACTAGTCTATGAAGAGCATTGTCACAGGTGGGTGGGTCCAGGTGGGTGAGGGCCAGCTGAAAGGTGGTGGTTATGGATGGTTTGGATGATACACAAAATGGCAGGGAGTCCAGTGAGGGGGCCAGCTGTGATTTTATGTACCTCATGAAGAGCCTCTCAAATCACTTCATGATGATCAGTGTGAGTGCAACAGGAAGGTAGTCATTTGAAGCAGGACACTGGTGACTTCTTTGGCACAGGATGGTGGTGGTCGCTTTGAAGCATGTTGGAGCAATGGTGGTGCTCATAGAATGCTGCCAAAACAGACAACATTCCTAGTCTGGTGCTCAGAGGATATGCAGGCCAGCTGGTGGATGTTCCCACACACATCTTCAATATCTCTGTGAGTTCTCTAAGCAAGGCTCTCCTCACATCAACCATGATCAGGCCGAGAACCTAGCTACTGGGGGTCAATATGGTCTTCCTCACATTTGTCATTTTGTCACATTTGTCATGTCCTGTAGTTGGTGATGACCCAGATATCCAGCCACATGTTCCAGTTCCTGGAACTGGCCATGGATTTTCTGAGCATACTCTTGTGACTTTTGGATTGGTGTATGTATGATGGTAGCTTTAAGAAAGGTCTTGGCACTAAGGTGCTCGACTATGCCATTTTTCACATCAAGGGATTTTCACACCAAGATAGGCTGTTTATTGAATGCCAACCCATAATATCTTATACAACAGGGCTCCACACCACAACTGCTAATTTCAGAAAAGACAGAGACTAAGTATTTCCATGCAGCTCAAACTTTTATTACTAAAGCTCAATCTTTAAAAAAAAGTCATTTCTCATGCGTACAAATGGCTCAAATGGTTATTATCTGTCCATACAATACATTGCTGGCCCCACAGATATTCCCGAAACTTCTCGGTCAGTCCCATTTCATTGCCAGAAATTCCAACTTCATAGAGCTGTAATTCTCTTCTGCAGGGCCGAGGCTATGGCTAGTGTAGGCAATTGGTCGAACCTTACCGTCCTGTTCTTGTGACAATACGGCTGCCAGACCCATATGGCTGGCATCAACTTCGCGAATGAACAGATGCAAAGTTAGCAAAGGCCAATGTAGATGCATGTACTAGTCTTGCCTTCAAGTCCTGAAAACTCCTTTCACAGGGGTCAGTCCAGGCTCCATCCAGATGTGGCCTTCGGCCCTCCTCTTCTTGGTCTCTGCCAGCTCAGCTACAAGGTGATGTAATGGGGCTGCCAGTTTTAAGAAACCCTCAACTAACCGTCTATAATAACTGGCAAAACCTAGGAAAGACCTAAGCTCTAAGACATTTGTAGGACATGGCCAGTTTGCCACAGCAGCCACTTTACCATGATCTGTAGAAACTCCATCACGAGAGAGTTGAGCCCCAAACATTCTCTCCATCAATTGGTGGAAGGTGATGGGAGCATTGCACAATCCAAAGGGCATCCGATTAAATTCAAATAATCCGAAGGGTGTAGAGAATGCGCTCTTTGGACGGTCTTGCTCGGTTACTGGCACCTGATTGTAGCCACTAGCTAAATCCAGTGTGGAAAACCACTTGGCCCCAAACAAACCATCTAAGGACTCCTCTATGCGGGGAAGTGGGAGAGATTCCTTTGAGTTTTGCTACTGAGCTGCCTGTAGTCAATACACATACAGAGGCTGCCATCTTTCTTTCTCACTAGAACAATGGAAGAGGCATAGGAGCTACTACTTTCCCGAATGACCTGGCTGTCTAGAAGCTGATGCAAATGGTCCTTCACAGCTGCATAGTCAGAGGGGGGAAGACACCTTTACCTCTGCCTGACAGGCTTATTACCCAGCAAGCGAATATCATGAGATATTAGGTTAGTGCAACCAAGGTCCCCATCAAAAGCAGAAAACACAGACTCATGCTTTAACAGCAATGACCTCACCTGTTCCTATTCTGACCCTGAGAGCACAGATAAGTACCAGACAGGGCAGGTCAGCTCATTCAAACCATTGACTTAACAGTAACCGGAACAAGGTCAGTTCCTTAAACAACCTCAGTAATTCCTGACAGAAGACTTTCAATTGCAGCCTGGGCCAGCGCACTTATTAAACTGTGTAGTCGGAGAGGAGCACGGGTAAATCCTACATTAACCACAGGGACAAAGGCTGTACCTCGATCTACCTGAATTAAAGAGAGTGAAGCAAGAAGACCATCAGGTAAAACATTACTAGGCTCAAACAAGACTACACCAGGGGCTCCAAAGAACTGAGGAGAACAGGTCACAGCTACCAGCTTAACAGTACCTCCAGGTATATGGATGAGCCTCCTACCCCTGACTTTAGCAACCCCTGTTCCAGTCCAGCTAGCTCGAAGCTGGGACTAATGGCAATGCTGCAAGAGATGAGTCATAGGAGATCAAAAAGAACTTGGCCATGTTGACCAAATAGCTCACCATAACATTCTTGAATTACATTCATCCCCGACACCCCAGGAACTGCAGGTTCAGATGATTGACCTGGAGGGTCTTTTACAACTAACCAGCCATGTCGAGGGATTACCTTACCAAGCACTTCAACAGTCAACTCGACGTAGTCTGTGTAAGGTATCTCCAGTCCATTTGCAGCATGAAGCTGCAACCAGTGACAGTGCTGGAGATGACCCTGAAAATGTTGCAAAAAGAAACTCTCCACCATAGTGAACACCATAGATCCTGTATCCATTAGACAATTAACTTCTACTCCTCCTACCCTGAGAGTTACCTTTGGGCACTGTCAGTGATGTTAAACAGGGCTTATTGGAATCTGGTTTGGAGAGACAATAGAGTCCTTTCCCAACCCATGCAATAACAATGTAAGTACTGGTAACGTATTCAATGTAACAGATGGATTGGAACAGTTCATTCATTTCATGTAAATACATGTGTGTATACTCATGTAATTACACTGTTTGACAGCATATTTTCTCTTAAGTAGTTACTTATGGGTAATAAGGTAAACTATTTTTCCAACAAAACTTTCTAGGCTGTAACTTATAGTGTTGCTTAAATTGAGATAGAACTTGCACTGCATAAGCACAGGAAATAAATTTCCTAACAGTGGACTAGCTGCACTGTGATTGTGGTGAGACATGGTAAGCTCACCAACACAGGTTCTTTAGAGAGGGGCTGATGTTCTTCGCAGTGTGAATGTTACTCAGAACTGTGCAGTGATGAAGCAACTGACACTGACAATGAACACCTGAACATGAAGATGGTGATGATGATATCAGAGAGGTGTAGACAGGTGACACACACACAGACTGCAGTGATGTATATTAATCAAATTACAGATTACTGATTTTAAGCAATGCTTTTTACAACCTTCTAAATGGCTTTTACTTTTCAACCCCTCGTATTTCCAGTTGTCAGGTTCGTCGGGTTCAACAAATGACAGAATACTGATATTGCAGACTTTTATTACTTTTTAAATGGCTCTTAAAGGAGTAACACACTGAAACATGCACACATGTATACACATTTCTGACTGCCATCAAAAACAATAATGTTAATTAAACATATATTTAGAAAATAATAAGCAATATTAAAAGCTTAAAATTTGGATTTTATCTGACAGTCAAGTAAACACACTTTCTGAAACACAGCAGGATAAAAGCTACACCACAATCACATGGGCTGCCCTCTAGTGGTCAATTTCAGCAGCTGACACACCTGATCCAGTTAAGGAACGCCTTCAGGGGAATCTGGATGTTAGAGCCAGGTGTGTTGGATCTGAATTCTCCGGAGAAGAAGATCTGCAGGACCACAACTGGGCATAAAAAAACACTAAGCAGAGGCAGTATTGATTATACAGAAGATAATGTTAAGAAAGTACAGCTGATAAACATATTTTTCCATAGATAAGTTTAAAGGTAATGTATTAGTAATTTTAAACTAGAACAGCCAGACACTGCCTTCCTCTACTATTTCTTTTTTATTTTATTGCTAAAATAAGCAGAGGTTTTACTTCTCACAGATGTATTTTTTCAGCTTATTGCAAGAAGCATCAAACCACTCATCTGTAGTTGCACTGTCATCCCACAGAGCAGCACAGTTCTCTCCTGTAGGGTCCTCGGGATTCCAGTTATCAGGTTCATCAGGTTCATTCTTCCGCTTGTGCCAGAAACTGGATAAATAAGATTTTAAGACATGCAGAGCACCTCATGGAAATGAATAATAATAAAATAATAATAATCACTCACTCCCTCCACTAAGGGGAGCCATTAGCACTCAAATAGCTTTTGATGATTCGCTATACAGCCTTGGGAAAAAAAAGAGACCACTTTTCTCTTTTTTTCTGTTCACTGCTTGTACAGTTTGCGCCAGAGTGTGTGTGTGTAAAATGCACAGGTTGCTATTCTTTTCTGAACTATTGCAGGGTGAGCTGTGTAAAAAATAAGAAATGCCTCCATATGTGCTGTAAGTGCAGTAGTGTTTGTAGAGCAGCTTTTCTATGTGCTGCATTCCAGCAGCTTCACTCCTGAATCAGTTTCTGATGGGATGAAGCAGAGCTCACACACGCACACACACACACACGCGCGCACACACACACACACA
>JBBPCZ010095111.1:0-11160 GCA_037974445.1 Brycinus macrolepidotus | reverse complement strand
ACTGGTCAGGTTCAGGGACTGGACTGAAAATGAGAGTCTTTGAAAGTCCTTCAGGAAGCCTGGAGAACTGTTCCTCATTAAAATACAGGAAAGAATGGATCTTTGGAAGCAAAATATAAATAAATGAGGGGTGGTTCAAGATTTCTCTCCATTTAGCCAGCTCTGGATTGTTAGGCTTTGTTCTATGGGAAGTTTAGTTCCAGGCTCATTCTACAGGAGCTCCCTGTCAGCATCCTGGCAACATACAATGTGAAGTATTCAAGATTTTAAAAACTTAACTGTTTGAGGTTGTGATGTGTTATAGATAGTAACTGTGTCTGTAATTATCTTTTTAATTGTGGATATCCAGAAATGAAATCTTGACAAGAGAAAGCCCATAAATCTAGTCAATGTATCTCCTCATTTTGAGACTGTTGTAAGAATATTTTAGGAGTAAATAACTTATTTAGACTTCTGTCCTTCTGTCATTTGATCTAGTAAAAGTGTCATATTCCATTGTCACTCTGTTTTGTTTGTTTCAAGTCGAAAAAAAAAGCAAAATGTTCTGCATTATTTGTCAACCAAAGACAATTCACTAGATAAAATGGCTGAAAATGAAAAAATGCATAGAAATATGCTGAATAATGTTATAATGAGAAGTATTAATTGACTAGAATTAAGATTATTTTACTTGCCCAGATATATTTTGCAGTATGTATGTATTTTGTACACTTGGGTGTAACATGTTTGGAGGTATTGTAGAAAGTTCTCTATACAAACATGTTTTATTAAATGATTGTTAATCTAAATGTCCACATTTCTGTCTTTCCCTATCTCTTCCTTTTCTCCCTCCCTCTGCCCACATTCTGCCTTAACACATACACACAACCCACATAAACACACACACTGCTTCAGTGATGGCTGGGTACTGTGCAATGTCTGAACCAGTTTTATTCTAAGACGCCACCGTGGGTAGAAACCCAAAGGACAATCACAGTGGCTTTTAAAACCACCTATTCCCATTGCTGGCAAACCACACAGTCAAACCCACCCACCACAACACACACACACACGTGCAAACACTCGCCCACCTTTACAGTTTTGTCCCTGAATCATAACAGGAGAAAAACACAATGGTCACCCATAGAGACTCTAGCTTCCTCTGGCAGTCACACCACCCACGATGGTGCCCAGGACCTTCAGCAAAACAGAGGAGACGGCGGAAAGGAAGCACCCAGCAGGACTTCGAGAGCGATGCCCCTGCGCCTTCAAACCGGGTACTGAGGGGCCACGGCTTGTGGAGGAACTGGCTCCTCCTGCCCTTGTTCATGATCTCCTACTTTCCCTGCGAGGCCTGGGGCACCACCTTCAAGATCGCCCTTGTGGGACCCTGGACATGCGACCCCTTGTACTCCAAGGCTTTACCCGACCACGCCGCCCGACTGGCCATGAGCCGTATCAACAAGGACCCTAACGTTAACAAAGGCTACTGGTATGACTACACACTCATCAACGAGGACTGCCAGACGTCCCGAGCCCTGGCCCAATTTGCCGAGCTGGAAGGCTACGGCTCAGCGTTCCTGGGACCTGCCAACCCAGGCTACTGCACTTCCGCCACACTGCTGACCAAGAACTGGAACGTGGGCCTCCTGTCCTGGGCGTGTCTGAAGGCTGACATGGAAGAAGGTACCTCCCCTACGTTCACACGTCCCCTGCCGCTCTCGTCCCGTGTACTGTTTGCCGTCTTGCGCTTCTTCCGTTGGGCGCATGTGGCTGTCATATCGGAGGACACCAACATCTGGGAGGCCACCGGGCAGGAGCTGGCCTCTTCTCTCCGCAGCCTGGGCCTGCCCATCAGCACCGTGGTCACCATGGAAAACGACAAGGAAGGACCACGAAAGGCTCTGCAGAAAGTACGAGAGGCCGACCGTGTGAGAGGTGCGTCTTACTTGCATATCCTAAAATTTAAAAAGTAATAAATCAGGCCAGCTAACTAGCCAACCATATCTCCATCTACAATATATTCAGAAGTGTGGACCATATGAGGCTGCATTTCTCTTGTTTTGCCCATTTTGTGGATAGACTAACATGAGGAGGGACATTTAGGAGGCTGTGCTTATCACCCTTCTACAGGCCTCCTAGTGGCCAATATAATGAGGTAGAATATTTAAAATTTTAGTAAAACGTACGTACAATTGAATTTAAATATTCAAAAATTGTATTTAAATATTTAAAAGACAAAGGTTGAACTCTCAAATGCAAAACTATGGACAGGAACAGACATCTCCAGGGTGGATGGTACTATGTGATATCTAGATTGTTCTTTTTCGCAGCAGTATATCATGCAGTGTCAGAAACCACATATGCCAGTGGTTCTGATGTTCAGGGTCCAGTGTTTAATTGCAACCTAACTGACCACTCATAGTGCAAATATGTACACAGTCTGGGGATCCCTGAGGACTGCATTTTAGTATATATATAGACTTCAATTACTATATTAGCCTACATATATATATATATATATATATACACACTACAACATATATAGTATAATCCTAAAATCTTTTGACTTAGAATGTTCTGAGTGTGTTCTGATTTGTAGAGCATCATGGAAAGTTCCCATCCTTGACTGTTGCCAGTGTGAAT
The DNA here is from genome assembly GCA_037974445.1 of Brycinus macrolepidotus. Classification (NCBI taxonomy): domain Eukaryota; kingdom Metazoa; phylum Chordata; class Actinopteri; order Characiformes; family Alestidae; genus Brycinus; species Brycinus macrolepidotus. Next base: position 8,535 of record JBBPCZ010095111.1, on the reverse strand, counting down.
TGTCACGTTGTCCAAAAATATCAATTCACCTGAAGTGTCATCTTTAAACAACGCAGACTTTCCCTCTGTCTGTCTGTCCATCTGTTGCTGTAGTGGTCATCATGTGCATGAACTCTGTCTTCATTGGTGGTGAAGCTCAGCATAAGCTGTTGACCACTGCGACCCACATGCGTATGATCGACCGCGGCTACGTCTTCATCCCGTACGACACGCTGCTCTATGCTCTGCCGTATAAAAACGTGAGCTACCCGGTGCTGGCCAACGACACCAAGCTGCGGCGGGCCTACGACGGGGTCCTCACCATCACCATAGACCAAGGAGAGCAGAACTTCTTCGAGGCCTTCAAAGAAGCCCAGGATGGCTATGAGATCCGCAGCAGCGCCGCACCTGAACAGGTAAAGCTGCAGCGTGGGCTTTCACACCTCACACCTTTATTATACATATAAATTATATAGATAAATTATGATAAATTATACAGATAAAGCAGTCAGGTAACACCAGGGTGGGCTCATAGATGGTGGCTGTTCTTTAAAGGTTTGGGGCTGCCTAACTTTTCAGAAGGTTTTTCACAAATGTTGGTTTGTGATATATTAATATTAGCATATTAGATATTATTTTCTAGAAAATAATGTATTGTACAGGACTTAGATCCAGAAGGTGTACTCACGATCAAACTATTAATATTTAAATAAATACATTCTGAAATTCATATTCATATGTATGTATATATGTATGTATGCTCAGATACTTATACATATTTTATATACTTTATTTTATTTATTATATATATATAACTTATATGAATATTAATTTCAGAATATATTTATTTAAATATTAATAGTTTGATCAAGTCCTGTATAATACATTTATATATATATATATACATATACATATATATAAATAGATACGTAGATAGATAAATAGATAGATAGATCTGAGGTATATATATAGATCTTGCATTTAAAGGTTAACTACTCACCAAGACTGTCGACACTGATCACAGAGATTATGTCTAATCCATTAAACTGTTTATGATCCTCTCTGATAATGTGCTAAAGGATTGGGAGTGATAATCTACTTATAATCTACAACAACAATGGCAATACTTGGATCTGACGGGCTCTAGAGTAAGTGAGTAAAGTCAGTGTAGTTTCAATCCAACCTCTCACACAAACTATTGGTTGACATATATTATTAAATTTTGTAACCTGTGAGCTATGGATGTAAATGGCACAAATAGTGATATAACGGGATTAAGACCAGTCGCCATGGGATACCAGTACCACCAATAGTAACAACTCCCATTTCTGACAAAATAGAGAGCCATTGAATTTTCTTGATTTAAATGTGTTTCATTTTCACACCAGTGAAGTACACAGTGTGGCCAAAAGTATCCAGACACCCCTTCTAACTAGTGAGTTCAGCTGCTTTAAGATGCACACACTGCTTCTGTGATTTTCATAGAAAAGCATTGCTAATAGAATGGGATGCTCTGGAGTCGCCACACATTAATCTGCCATGTATAAAGCCCCCCAACACTGGATTGATGAAGCTCCATAATACTAATACTTGTAGGATGCGTTTAATTGACGTTTGGGATCCAGAACCATTATTCCAACATCAGTACCTGACCTCACTAATGCTCTAGGCTGAAGGCCATCAAATGTGTCCACAAACTTTTTAACATATACTATTTGTGTCCACAAACTTTTGGTCATGTAATGCTTATTACACCAATACAAATCTATGATTTAAGTGGGAAATAATCATTATAACGTACTAACCTCCTCTCTTTTGCTCTGTTAAGGTCTCTCCATTCTTCGGCACCATCTACAACATGCTGTACTACACGGCAATGGCGGTGGAGCAGACTCGGGCGGCCGGAGGAGGCCGCTGGGTGACGGGGGACACTCTAGCCCAGAATGATGGCGGCTTCGAGTTCAACGGCTTCAATCAACCTGTGTCAGCAGGCAAAGATAGCGAGGGCATGCAGGTTCGGTATGTGGTGCTGGACACAAATGGTGTGGACTCCAGCCTGTACCGCACACACGTCCTAGAGGCATCACACACTCATGGCAAGTTTGGGGCACTCAAGTACATGGGCAAGTCCATCCACTTCGCTGGAGCCTCACCCAGTAGTGACCCCAACTGCTGGTTCAGCAGTTACGTGGCCTGCAGCGGCGGTAAGTGAGCTACACTTCAGGGCTTTCAAGTGTCAATCACAAAAAATGATAGTGGTAATTATAGCGACAGCAATGTGTCAGTTATAGTGACATATCACCAACCCATGTTATACAGGTTGCACAACAATACATTTTTACATCTTGACCAGTCACCATAACCAAACAAAACATCTCTTCGTAAGTCTTCCCGAGATCTATGACAAATCATTTTGGTGCACTGAATTTAGTCAGTTTATTAGTTGACTAGTCACACCTCTAATTATACATAATTAAATTTTTTTAGTGCAAGTGGGAAAGAGTCAGTCAAATCTTTTTAAGCAGGAAATAATAATTATTTCATTATATACTACACAGATTGATAAAAGTTCTCAAACTCAAACTTGCGGCGCAGTATCCGTGCAGCAGAAAAAAACAGAAAAAAAAAGACATTTCTATCTTTCATTTAAGTGTGACATAAACTTCTATCCATTTCTGTTCTTACCTCCCGTTTGTTCACTGCAGTTTTTACCGCAACTGTAGTTCAGGCTCTGTACTGAAATGCTGTCCACAGTGCTGACAAGTGGGTTGATTAGTCGACAAGTCAGAGCTGTATTTATATACTACACGGATAAATAAAAGTTCTCAAATTCAACTTTGTCAGTGCAGAATCCGTGCAGCAGAAATGTAAAACTCAACAAATGGTCAAAAAAAGACAAAGAAAAAAATGATACAGTCATGTTCTCTAATGAAAGGTGCCAAAAGTGACACCTCAGTTTTGAAAGTGTATTGGGACACAACTGCATGACTGTGGACTTAAATCCCTACAACAATCCTCATCCAGGCAATTAAGGACACACTGAAAGCCTCTCAGTATATTTACAGTATACTTACAGTATACTCCAGTTTAAGTAACCCTGAACTTACTTTCTTGCTGCAAATTTCACTCTACCTTCTCTCTCGGGCAGGTATGGATGGAGTGACCTTCTTCTTCCTCGTTCTGCTCTTCGGTGCTTTAGTGGGTGCAAGTGTTTTCCTCTATAATATGAAGTAAGGAGCTTTTGTGTTTTTGTGGTTATTCTTTCCATTTTTATGATACTTCACTTCCATTGTGCAGAGTGTGGAAATGAACCATAAACTGTGGAACTAAAGTGAAGCAGACAGTGTAGATGCAGGGAATGTGTAAGTAAGTTGGAGAGTAGAAGTAGATGTAGAAATGGACGGTGTATAAGAGAACTGAAGAGTGTGTAAATGAAGTAGGGTTTGTAGAAGTGAAGTGTACAGTATGGAAATTAAATTGAGAGTGTGGAAGTGTGTGGAAGTAAAGTAGAGAGTGTGGAAGTAAAGTAAAGAGTATGGAAGTGAAACTGAGAGTGTGGAAGTGAAGTAGAGGGTGTGGAAGTGAAGTAGAGAGTGTGGAAGTAAAGTAAAGAGTATAGAAGTAAAGTAGAGAGTATGAAAGTGAACCTGAGAGTGTGCAAGTGAAGCAGAGAGTGTAGAAGTGCAGTAGAGGGTGTGGAAGTGAAGTAGAGAGTGTAGAAGTAGAGCAGAGGGTGTGGAAGTGAAGTAGAGGGTGTGGAAGTGAAGTAGAGAGTGTGGAAATGAAACTGAGAGTGTAGAAGTAGAGCAGAGGGTGTGGAAGTGAAGCAGAGAGTGTAAAAGTACAGTAGAGGGTGTGGAAGTGAAGTAGAGAATGTAGAAGTACAGTAGAGGGTGTGGAAGTGAAGTAGAGGGTGTGGAAATGAAACTGAGAGTGTAGAAGTAGAGCAGAGGGTGTGGAAGTGAAGCAGAGAGTGTAGAAGTACAGTAGAGGATGTGGAAGTGAAGTAGAGAGTGTGGAAGTGCAATACAGCATGTGGGGAAGTGAGGTGCAGAGTGTGAAAGTGAAGGTGAGTGATGTATAGAGCTTGGATGTTAAGTGAAAGGAATGGAGCAATTGAATTGTGCTTTGGTGACAGTTGCTTTGGTTACAGAATAATACAAAATGTATTTGAACTGCTTGGTTACACTTAGCCACATCATGCATCTTGGGCTGATCAGATGTCTCACCAATCATGGAATGGCCAATAAACGACACTAAGATGTATCAGAGATGGACTGATCACTTCAAAAAGTGGTTGAGATGCACAGGAGATGCAGCTGAGTTGAGAATAAATGTATTCGAGTTTTTTTCCAAGCTACAAATGCAGTGGTGGCTGGTCATAATATTGGATGGGAGGCCCAATTTGAGAGCCCTTTCTCAACTACTGCAGTGAAACAGTGAAATGAGCAGGCTGGCTAGCCACCAGTCAGACTTAAATGTTAAAATGGGTTACGTGGTCACAGTTCTGAATTAATTTAGAAACAGACGCAAAATTAAATATTTGATAGAGCTCAGGACTACCTCATGGCATGAAAATATTCTGGTCCATGGCAGTGCCTTAAAATCTGAAACCTTAGGCAACTCTGTAAAAGTTGATAATGTTGCTAAATTCTTAAGAGATTTCGCCATTGACGTCTTACTGGCAGTTATTATTTTACTGTTTTCTCAACCCTCACTTTTGCTCATTGAAGTGTGAATTGGCCAGTGTTCCAAATACCTGGTGGCAATTGGGGTCCCCCCATCAAACTTTTTTTTTTCAACCGGGTGGGAGTGTTGGGATTGTGCAGATGAAATGAAACAAAATATTTGTCTACAGGGCAGGGGGGTGGTTTGGGATTGATACGATTATTTAAACCATTTCGTGTCACTCATAGTTTCAAAGATTTTTCCAGAGACCCCCCTCAATCAAGAGGTCTTGGACCCCCTCACATCCTGAAAACACAGTTCATGCTACTCTGACCCTAGCGATGTTACAGAGATTGATTTTATGTTTAACTAACACATTTTTGTTTCTCCTCTGATTCTGTATGTACAGGGGAAATGGCCAAGTTGGTATTTTAGCAGCTTTTGGTGGAGGAGGAGGAGCTGAAGGCCCCAGTAAGCTGGTGCTCACGCTTGATGATCTGGTCTTTATCAACACACAACTCAGCAAGAAGGTTAATAACACAAACTCCTAACTCTCTCCCACTCCTTCTCGTTCTGTTTTTCTACTTCCTCCAGTACTGTAACACATTTCCTCCTCTTGACCTTCTCTTCTATCTACATGACATCTCTACTAATCATATTGTGACCTATGTTTGCTAATGCATATGCCAAGAAATACAGAACTGTACATGGTTCACAAAACACTAGCATTAATTACTGTTACACATTATTCATGAAAAATAAACAAATAAACAATGTACTTGAGTTTTATATGTAAGTGTGTTAGCTTGGGTGGTCATTTCCAGACCTCTCCTCAAGGAAGCCCAGTTACCATCCCACTCCTACTTTGTCTAATCAATACTTCTCTCTCTCTCTCTCTCTCACTCTATCTCTCTCTCTCTGTTTCTCATTGTAGAAGCTGAACGAAGACAGTTTAGTAAAGAGTCAGCTAGATGTGAAGACCCCTCGCCACTCAGTGTCTGGACGCAGTTACATCACTTCCACTCCTGATAGCTCCAGTGTTGCCGTGTTTGAGGTGTGTGTGTGTGTATATATATATATATATATATATATATATATGTGTGTGTGTGTATTATTTCATATGTATGTGCTTGTTTATAAATCACATTAAGACTTAATTCTCTACAGTATTGTAGTTTTGCTCAGTGTTTGATTTACAACACAAAATTATTTTGTTTTAGTCTAATAATAATAATTCATTACACAGTTAATTGCAATGTAAAAAATGACATTGCTTGTTTCAATGATTTACCAGTTAAAAGAATTAAAAATGCATTACACCATGCGTCTATCTAAGCAGTTCTTGACACCACAAATAAACCGCGTCTTCATTGCTTTGGTCTCGGGGTCTAAGGGTTTAAGAGGGTTTAGAAACACCTGCTGAGGCCTTTTTTTGGAGAGCATAGTTGTGTACAGTGAAGAGCCTTATAAACAAGAAGCAGCATTTAAAACATAAAGGTGTGTGGATGTGTCTGGTACTTTATACTGACACACCCTGCAACTAACAGGAACTCATGCAAGAATTTCAGCTTTAAGCCTCAAGTCTGTTTTGTTTTGTGCCACTTGCTGTTAGAAGCATGTATAAAAATACACTCCTGTGACACAACCTGCTTCTCCACCATGTCCTGGAACAGAAAAACTTTGCAGTAGTCTAATACACTCATGCCTAACACACATATGGCATTTACCTGCAAATTTTAAAGCATAATTTCTTAATATTAATCTTAATAATTTTAGAGTTTATCATATAAAATTTATATAAAATGTATATTAAATAATATTCTATTATATTTATATTGTATTATATTTTACAATATATAATATAATGTAAGATATTATATTTATTTATATTAAATAAAAATAAAATTCTGCATTGAAATGTGCAGGCGTGTTGGAAAACATTGTAGAGTTTGTTTATTTATTATCACACAGATAATCAACAAAACATGAAATCTGACCAAGCTTTTGCATGCGACTGTATATGCTGTTAGCTCTGTTTTTTTGTATAGGCTAATTAATGTATTATGTATTGACTATAATGAATTTACTATATTTGTATCTATCATGAATAATGAATGTAAAATGTCTTAAAGGTGTGTGTTGTGTTCGGCAGGGCGACTGGGTGTGGCTAAAGAGGTGCCCTAACGGAGGGTCTGTCTCGGACATCACTGACAGAACGCAGAGAATCTTCATTAAGGTGAGAAAGAGAGAGAGAATGAAAATGAGTGAATGTGTGATGGACTGGGAAGTATGACTGTGGTCAGCTGAGTTACTCTCACCTCGTCTCTCTCTCTCTCTCTCTCTCTCTCTGTCTCTCTCAGCTGAGGGACATGCGTCAGGAAAATCTGAACCTGTTCTTGGGTCTGTTCCTGGACTCGGGGATTTTCGGGATTGTGACGGAGCACTGCACCCGGGGCAGCCTGGAGGACCTGCTCAATAATGAGGACATGAGACTGGACTGGATGTTCAAGTCCTCCCTGCTTATGGACCTGATCAGGGTAAGACAGACAGAAGGACGCAGGCAGAGGTTGAATTTTTTGGATAATTTGCGTGAAACGTTGAACTAAAATGTACATTGACATTTGTTTCATCTTTTGACCCCCCAAAAGAACTTGCTAACAGTCTTGTGGATTCCTGAGGCTTATCTAGAACTTAAAAAAAAAACATTTTATCATGAAAGGAAATGAGGGGAGAGTAGGAACAAACTAAGAGAAAATTTCTTAACAATGGATGTGATTTTAGGCTATAAATCATCACATACCAAAGTAATATTAGCTAAAGGCTGAACAGGGCTATAGTCTTCTCAAATGATTTTGTAAATCACCCCTTTTCTTTAAAAGACTGAAGATAGGTCAGTAAAAGATGGTAGAATGGCAAACAATGTTTAGACAATGAGAAATTATGGACCCAGTGATCTCAACTTTATTAACTAACTTGTGGGCGAGACTTAATCATGTCATTCCCAGGCCTTACCAAGTCATGGCCAAGACTTAATAATCTTGTCTATGCATTAGGATCCTGTTTCCACACTTTAGTACGTTATTTTTATCAAGAAAGCATGTTACCAGCAATGTGACAGTCTTAAGTCATTGTTGTCTGATGTTGCTGCACATCTATCTCTCTACATCTTTGAGGCGTTCAACCTGGAAAAGGATGTATAAATGTGTAAAACTGTTACAAACTGAAAATGGGAATATTTTAAAAAGAATTAAACTGCCTAAAATTAATGAATGTACTTAAATTTGTGGCTAATGACAATCTTCTAAACTGTATTCTGGTGGTATTCTAGTACTGAGCAGTGACCAATCAGGTGATGTTGATGTGTGAGGCTGTCCAATCTGAGATGGTTTTGTTGAAGCACACTGAAGCAAGTTAACATGAGCTACAGGAAAAGCCTTTCTATCATGGCCAACCCATTATGGGAAAATAACCTGCTTCTACCTTCTTATTATTACGGACACAACGATTCCCAGGGGCTGCTGAATCACCATACACCACTGTGTACCACAAGTAGACCCAAAAGGACTATAAGTAACATACAGTACTGTGCAAAAGTCTTGGACACCTAAGAAAATGACATTTAAAACCTGTTTGGCTGAGAAGTATATGCTTTTAAAAGCCGATACTAGAATATACACAAATAATATTAATACAGTAAATAGTGAATTTATGTATTTCTGTTTGCTTAATCATTCCTAGACCTCTCCTCAAGGAAGCCCAGTATTATATTATAGTTCTCGTCAAATACCTCAAATAACTGATTCAGCTCAGCTGATACTTCATTAAATTAAATCAGGAGCTGCTGATGGAGTTTCACAAATCCAAACAACGGCTGGAGGAACCGAGGAG
>JBBPCZ010095100.1:0-11160 GCA_037974445.1 Brycinus macrolepidotus | reverse complement strand
GGTGGGGTTGGGGGGTTTAGTGGGGCGGGGGGGTTTGGAGGGGTGGAGGGGATTAAGGGGGGCGGGCGAGTGGGTTTGGCAGGGTAGGGTGGGGGACTTGGCAGGGGGCAGTTTGGGGTGGCCGCCTTTGGACGACTGTCAGCCTACTCCCTTGTGGGGGCCATGTGCTTCCCCAGGGGGCCTGCGGGAGGCCCCTCCGGTGGGCGGGTGGCTTCCGTGCACGCAGGGCGTGGCATGTGCTTCCCCAGGGGGCCTGCGGGACGCCCCTCCGGTGGGCGGGTGGCTTCCGTGCACGCAGGGCTTGGGTCACGCGGTCTGTCTGCGCCTGCATGGCCGGCTCCTGGGGGGGCGGGTACACTGTCGCTGCTGGCCATCAGGGGCTCCTATCCCGCGGTCATGGGGGGGCCCATATCTGGGGCCCTCCCCCTCCGCCTCTGCCTCTTGGGGCTGACGCATAGCCTGTCCTGTGGGCTTCCTCGGCCTCCCTGGGGCACCAGGGCGGCGTGGTTGTGGCCCCTCGCCCTCATTACAAAACATTCCAAGACAAACTCAAAAACACTACTTGCGCACTCACGTGTACACTTAGGCATACACATAGAACGTTAGACGCTTACGTAGACGCACATACAAATGCACATGCACACGCTTATACACACACATACATACAAGTGTACACACTCACACACATACACACACATGTACACACACACACACATACACACACATCCACTCTCACACACACATACACACACACTCACGTGTACACACATGCATACATATAGGTAGTCAGGGACACACGTGCACGCACATACACACGCACATTCACACACTCATACATACATATACACGCACACACATCCACTCACGCACCCACACATATACACACACACATAGTCATACACACACAGAACCACACACATGCGCACACATATACGCTCACGCACACATAAGCATACACTCACACACAGGTAATTGCATATACACACACACACAAAACTATCCAAACTACCCAAACTACCAAAGCTTCTGTTGTGCTGTTACAGTGTTGCCGTTAGCTTGTATTCTGTTCTCTGTGTTTGTGTGACTGGTTCTTGTTTTTCAGATGCAGCATTAGGAACAATGAAACAGTAGCAGCAACTCTCATTTGGATCTCTTCTTTGTCTCTCCTTTTTTCTGTCTCTCCCTTTTTCTCTCTCTCCGTTGTTTCCTTTCCTTTTCTCTTTCTTTTCTTTTACCTCTTTTCTTTCTCTGTCTTCTCTCCCCCTGTCTGATCTTGCTTAATTATGCAAAAAAATCAAATGAATAAATAAGTAAAAACAAAATTTCAAGCAACGAGGGGCTTATAGCGAACCGTTAAAGCTCCACTTGGCAAAACAAAAGGTGTCTGGCACTTCATAGCATCCAGCTTCACATTCTGCCTGCTAAACTGCTGGACATGACAGAAAAAAAAAAAAAAAACTTAGGCTGCTGGACCAGACAACATTTCTGGTCATGCGCTCAGAGGATGTACAGCCCAGCTGGCAGACGTTCTCACAGACATCTTCAATATCTCTTTGAGCACCAACATCATTCCAACATTCTTCAAAGCCACCATTAGCATCCCCATGCCAAAAAAGTAATCAGTGTCGTGCCTCAATGACTGTTGTTCCATTGCACTCATCATCATGAAGCACTTCAAGAGGCTCGTCATGAGGCACAGGAAGTCACAGCTGCCCCCTCACAGGACCCCTGGCAGTTTGTGTATCATCCTAACTACTCAATAGATGATGCCATCACCACCGCCCTTTACCTGGCCCTGAGCCACATGGAGAAAAAGGACTCTTATGTGAGAATGCTGCTCATAGACTTCAGTTCAGCATTCCACACCATCATTTCTTAGTATATTACTGAGAAGTTATGACTGCTGGGCCTGAACACCTCTGAAACTAGATCCTGGACTTCCTGAATGGGAGACCTCAGTCAGTCAGAATTGAGGGTAACATTTCCAACACCAACACACTTAGCACAGGTGCCCACCAGGGCTGTGTGCTCAGACCTCTGCTGTTCACACTGATAACCCAGTGCAGCAATGCATAGTTTAAACAACATCATCAAGTTTGCCAATGACATGACTGTGGTGGGTTTGATCAGCAGGAAAGATGAGATGGTGTACATAGAGGAGATCCAGTGGCTAACAGACTGGTGCAGAGTCAACAACCTGTCTCTGGTTGTTGATCACTCTCAACTGAACATCAATGGCTCCTCAGTGGAGATTGTCCAGAGCATTACATTCCTTGGTGTTTACATCATGGAGAACCTCACTTAGACCATCAACAACAGCTCTATTGCCAAAAAGCCCAAGCAGCATCTCACCACATTCTACAGAGGGAGTATAGAGAGTTCTCTATAGCTGCATTATGGCACGGTATGAAAATTGTTCCAGATTGCAAGACCCTACAGAGGATAGTGAGGACAGTTGAGAAAATCACTGGGTCCCTCTCCCCTCTGTCACAGACATTTACATTGCAAACTGCATCTGCAAAACCACCAGCAGTGTGGATGACTCCACACACCCCTCACAGACCCTCTCATTCCTCCTCCTGGGTTTTTATTTCCTGAGGTCATCAGATTCCCCAATCAGAAATGAATCACAACTGTACCAACACACAGCTGTGGCAGCTGGTAGCCCAGTGGTTAGGGCATTCGCCCTGTGATCAGGACGTCATGGGTTTGAATCCCAAGACTGCTAGTGACATCTCTAAGGTACCCTTGAGCAAGGTACCGTCCCCACACACTGCTCCCCGGGCGCTGTGTTCCTGGCTGCCCACTGCTTCACTTGGTGAATGGGTTAAATACAGAGAAAGAATTTTGTGCTTTTCACATTGTGTGCTGTGGTGTGTTCACGTATGACAGAATGGCCACTTTCACACACACACACACACACCTGAACTGAAGTACTTCCTTCTCCTAACACAGTGCATATACACACTGAATGATTCGGGTTGAAACAAACAACTTACACCCCACCTGCCACTGTAAATACTCTTCATTTACTATATATTGCAAATTCTCTGTCCTGCCATTGTTTTACACATAATTGCTCTCTGCATCTATATTTGCATTTTTGCACACTTAACTACTTGGCTGCTAGAAAACAGTATCTGTCATACTGTATCCATTCAAACCTGCACTGTGCCTGATTTTGTTGACTGCACTAAATGTTGTCCTGTTGGTTTGTGGTGTGGTATGTAGTTTGTGGTGTTTCTCATTTTGTTCTTGTGTTGCATGTGATCCTGGAGGAATGCTATCTAATTTCACTGTGTAATAAACCTACTTGACTTTATATAAAATACTATGTGGCTAAAAGTGATTTGGCTAAAATTGGAATATGTATTCTTGACCAAATCCTGTATCTCCTGAGTGCATTCACCTTTTGTGTAAAACTTGTGCCACTTAAATCGGAGGCAGCCAGACAGTTGATGAATTGGTGTCCTTCAAAAATGGATTTGATGGTGTTTATGATGCTCGATTTCCCCGATCCGACTGGTCCATGGAGAAGGAAGCGAAGTTCTGTGACGCCCTCTTTACTAATTGTAAAGTTCCTCAGGGTCATGATTTTTGGGTCTTCTCTAGGAGGAAAAAAGAACATGATAAATCAGATTACAATAACAGAGATAGGGTAACACATTCTCACAGTGGCCCTATGCTTTAAATTGTGATGTTCTTGGTACCCTTCTGGCATCAATTTTGCACAAGGTCAGAGAAAACCAAAATTGCCGAATGCTGTGCTAACCTCTATGCCACCATGCCCTATCCCCAGGACTAGCCTTTTTCAAAATTGCACCTTTGAGTACCTTCTTTGCTGGTGTGGTTGCAGGTTTTGCTTCCAGCCGTCCTCTGTCTTTAAACAGTTGAAGAGTCATGCTAATGCTTGGGCAGGAAAACCTGCAGCCGCACCAGCTCTTTGTGGATATGATAAAGACACCCCTGCATCAGGCAGCCATTGTCTTTATCATAACAAACCTGAAACCGCGGCCTTGCGCACATGTACACAGGTATTTTCAAAACCATAGGTGTTTCTATGCACTCCAGTCTTTCATAAAGTGAAATTTGGCTTGTAATGCCAGAGTGTGTGCCATTTTTTTCTTTGTTTACATGATTTCATATGATGGAGGGTGAAGCCAAAAGAGTGCTAGTTTTAACTTACTAATGGGACACACATATCCAGTTTACTGTACCAAGGAACAGAGGGCTCATAATGATCTACAGAATTCCCTGCTACATCCAACACCCCATGACTCTGCATATCAGTGCTTGAATGAAGCTTCCTTTCCAATCTGTGTGCCCTGATTTCGTTCAACCTGTCGCCCATGGCCTCTTAAATGTATCAGTGGATCTGACCAGCGTATGGATCAGCCTGGTCACCAAATCAGTCAGAATTAGGGGAAGGGAACAGGAAAGAAAGTTTTATTCAACTGTTTGGAAGTCGCTGCCACCAACATTACTGGTTTTGTTAGTAGGTTTCTGATTGGCCAGCATGGCTGTACAGTTAGAGTTATATGGTCCCCTGCTGGTTTGGCATGTTTTTTACAGCGCGTTTTGCGATTTCATGTGGACAGGATTTTTAAAGAAAAACTTAACAAAACACTCATGTACATGTGGACTAGGCCTCACAGACGCGTCCTGTGTATTTGAAAATCATGCGACCAGAGGAAATATAAATATAAAATACAATACAAAGCAGCAAATCGTTGAATTTTAGTGTCAAACATTTGCACAAAAGCAAAAAAACAAAATAGGTGACAATGGGCCTAATTGTTAAAATAGCTCCCCCACTGAAGGATCAAGCTTTTTTCTTCTTTTCGATTTTCTGATTTTATAAATATTGTATTTGACCAGCAGAAATGGTCCAAACATATTCTTCTTAAAATGACATTACGACATGAGATACGAGAGAACAGAATCTTCTTGATCTTTTGTGCAAATAACAATGCCAATATTATTATTATTATTATTATTATCATCACTAAAACTTTGGTCTTTTGATTTGTTGTTACTGAAGTGAAACTGAAATGGTTTATCTTTAATCACATGACCTGATCTTAAAGAACAGTAAACTTACGTCCACTGGACAATTCTCCATTCGTCAAGCTCTGTTAGAAATACAAGAGTTACTGTTGGAGTGAGTGAATCACAGCATACATCAAGAATAATATACATAACAATATTTAAAATATATTTGCTTTATTATAATATTAATCTGTAGCAATAGTATTTATATTATACATAAGTTAACTATTTATTTATGTATTTATGGGGTTACCATTTCCTATGGTAAGCATGATTTTACTATGCATTCCATAAATCATTCTGAATGTGTAGGTATGGGCAGTGTAATAGAGGGTCTTGAGTGACTTGAGTGCAGAATTCTTACATACCAACAGTGACCACGGCAGAGCAGGATACGCTAGTCGATTTGTTCCACAAATTTATAGTGTACTTCCCCTCATCTGTCTGCTGAGCGTTCCTGATTACCAGAGTAAAGACTGTACCACTGCAGTTTATTTCGTGCTTGCCCTGCACTCGTTCCAGCTTGTGGCCGTTCTTCTCCCAGGTTGCAATCACTTTTTCTACGGCTGCCTCACACTGAAGAGTGACATCCTCTCTGACTCTGACTCGCTGATCTGCCAAAATAGTGCAAAATCCTGGCAGAAGAAGAGGAAGAAGAAGGTGATAATACTCAACTGGAAGGGAATGGTTATTTACATATGTTCATTATAAGCATGGTTTTTTTTTTTCTGAAAATTTTCAACATGCGGCATTTCTCTCATGCACATGTGATCACCACCGAGCTGCAGGCTTTAACACACCTGACTTATGAATCTGAATCTCAAGGGTGGCGCTGTTGAGATTTAAAAACAGTTTAGGAGACTGTGCAAATGAACAGCCTGGAGTTTTTTTTTAAAGTAGGCTTTTTCCTGTCTTTAAACCAACAGCACACAATATTCCATCAGTCAGAGACTCTCCTTCAGATCTGTAATTAAAACAAGCTCCTCTTTTGTTACTTACTCTGAAAAAATGAATACAATATCCAGAGATACAAAATTTTTGTTGACAGGGGGATTGTAGAGATGTAATGATTTTGTTGACAGGTTGTGGCACATGTACAATAATATTGTTGATGAGGAAGTAGAGTCATAATAATTTTGTTGACAGGGTAAGTGGTATAAACATAATTTTGTGAATGGGATAGTAGAGACATAATCATTTTTTATTGGGAGTAGAGAACTCATAATTTTGTTTATGGGGGTTGGTACAGACACAAAAATTTTGTTGCCAGGAGTGGTAGATACATAATTTTATTCCTGGGGGGTGGTAGAGAAATTATTTTGTTAATGGGGTGGTAGAGACATAAATTTGTTGACAGGGGAGTAGAGAGGTAATATTTTTGTTTTCACGGGGTGATAGAGATGTATAAATTTTGTTAATGGGGACCTAGAGACAATAATTTTCTTGAGGGGGTAGAGACATAATTTTGTTGACGGGGGAGTAATTGAGATGTAGTCATTTCTGTTGTCAGGGTAGTAGAAACGTTATTTTGTTTAGGGCAGGTGATAGAGACATAAAATATTTCTGAAGGTGGGTGGTAGAGATATAATAATTTCATTGACAGGGGTTCATCAAATTCAGTAATTCAACAGAAGTATATTAAACAGTAAGGAACAGTAGTGTGTCCTAGGCTGACTTGGTTGAACTGTGCTCAGCTTACTGTTAGTCTTCCTGCTCGCTGGTCTAAACAGCTACATTGCCAACATGGAAGCACTTTTTAAAGGTCCTATGACCCAATCACCAGGCCACCAGCTGCCTTATTCTTGTATTGAATTTGTAGACCAACAAAGTTCATCTAATAATCTCACTGGAGAAGGCAGGTTTAATGCAACTTTCCCAAAAATGTTTTAAACCTAGCACCCTGGAGCTCTCTTGTCCTCAGTGTCTGCATGTTTGTTGACATCACCAAAGTGTAGCCTTGGAAGAGGCTCAGGGTAGCTTTTGGGACAGGCTTTTGAAAACCACTGCACCTAAAGGGCTTGTCAGTGGATAGTCATAATTAGACAAGAATCGTTTGTTTCAAAACAGTAAAAACTAGAAAATATTGGAACTATTCTGTAATTTCAGCCCCCATTTTTTGCTTTGAGATCAGTTTACATATGCTTGTGTCAGACTTGATAGTCCTTAGGTCAAACAAAAATAATACAGTTCAACTGTATTTTAAACCATTTTGGATGGAAAATGAGTGCTTTGAGCAGAAGGCATTTTCATTTAAACTCACCGGGTGTGGATTGTTCTGATCCCATCTTTGATCCTGCAGAACTGAAAGCAAACATTAAATTACTATGAATTATGTACTGAATCCATAACATACTGTTACACAAATGTCTGGGAAATAATGGCAAGAGAAGAAAGTCATAAAAATGGAATTAGATTAAAAAGGTCTTTGGCATGCTCCTGTAAATGCTCATTGAAAGAAAACTGAAGTTTTTGGGGTTTTTTTTGAAGAGCTGTGAGTGCAGTAGTTTGGAAATCTAATGACCAAAATGATTTGCAAGATTCACATTTTCAGATTTTCATTTTCTGGGGACTCGGACTTGTATTGCAATTGTATGTACTTGTATTGGTTTTGACAGTTGGTTGCGCCAAAGATTCTAGTTAATGTTGAACAGCTATAGTCCAGTTTCCTTTAAACAGCAGTGTTTCTGTGAGAGACACATCTCCATGGCGACCTACCACGCTAAAATCACTGTCAACACCCCAAGAAAAAACTATCAACAAAATAAATACCAACAAAACAAAAATCAAAATAGTAGACAAAAAAGATAATTGATTAAGCATGTTTTTCAGAAATGAGCACTGGTTTCATTGTTTCAAAATCCATCTAGAACAGGCACTGACCTGGTGACCAATAACACCTGCCAAAAATAATCTATTCAATCTGGGCACAAAGCATCCATGCTCATCATCTTCATTTTGGCCACAGGCACGACATTTGTAAGTAAATCGAGTGAACCAGATCTATTTAAAGTAAATAATGGCATAATCTGATCCTACAGTGCTGATACACTGCACTTGCTTTTTAAATAGTTCAGTAAGTCTCTAAGAGGATTCTGTCTTGGTCTTTACTCTGTCTTTCACTTTGGACTCGGTTTTGCCTTGGACTCAACTAGTCCTGAACATGGACTTGTCTTGGATTTGACCAAGTTGGTCTTGACTATAGCTCTACTTGGGTGTCTGAAATTAGGTGCATCAAAAAAAAACTTTACATGTACTTTTTGTACATGTCTTTATATTGTGCTTGTTACTGAATACAGCATTTAACAAAAAAAAATGAATCACAAAGAAGTTATAGCATCTTCTAACAACATTGTCAAAATTTTAAAAATTAGGAAATATAGGGCTAAAAAGACTTCAAAATTTCTGGAAAAAATTGTGGAAAGACAACACATTTTGTTCTGAAAAGATTTCAAAGATTATGGCTGAAAAATGAAAGAAGTACACCTTCTGTTCTGTTTAAGGCTTTCAAAACGGGCTGCTGTAATTGATGATCACAGATTTAAATTTGGGTGTTGTAAATAAAATACAAACATACCAACCTTATGTATTGGTTATTTTGCTTTCAGTTATTGTGGATCAAATATCTGCATTCAAATTTGAAGGCACTTCCTTCTAAGAAAAATGTGGTCAGGCTCATTCTTGCAAGGTATGCGGCTTCCTCTTGGGGAAACAAAAAGATTTTTAAAGAGTTCTGAGATATGTCCAACTAATTTGTAATCAGTTTATCCACTGCTGACAAATGAAGAAAATCTGAAACCATTAGCAGTCAGTCCAGGCCAAGTCATCCCAACACATGAGCTGTTGGAACAAATCTGCAAGATTCCTGACCAAGTAAAGGCCAGTGTCTATTGGTCAACCTTAATGTTGATCTAAATATGAAGTGTCCAAAACGTCTACATGACTGACACTTGCCAGGTAATAACTGGTGAAGATAAGAACTATCAGTACAATGGATTGTGGACAAATGAGACAGAGGTAAAGCTGCACTTCTTTGGAGGGGTTCCTTAAAGCTGTGCCAAAGAAGAACCCTGCTTGGTTCTTTTTTTTTTTTTTTCAATTTCAGATTTTTAAAAGAATCATCCTTTGAAAGCTTCTTTTAGACATCAAATGTGGTTTTATATGACAGCTTTTTATGAACTCTGACTTGTCTTGGAGTCATTGGTATTTGCACTCAGACTTGTCTCAGTCTTGGCCATTGTTTCTACTAGTAACATTTATTTATGGGCACCCCAAGGCCAAATGATTGTCTTCTCTGGACTTGGTCTTGGCTCAGTCTTAACTAGTCATCTGCTCAACAACCGTGGTCTTAATTTCAGCTCCAGGGGAAGCATTATTGTTTGCCATCATAGCCGATCATAAATTCAACATTGTATCATGTGGACGTAGACTTTGTAACACAACAAGTATACAAAACACTCAAATCCCCACAAGATTAACTAAACTAAAACATCCTGATCTGAAACCTAGAGGGGAGGGGGATTCAAAATGCTAGTACCTGCAAGTAAGCCTTTGAAAGAATTCTGTGAGGAAGAGAGGGCCAAATATTCATACGAAGTTAATGTAGGAGGCTGACCACAAGAAGTACCTACAGGAACAAAGGAAACAATACTAGAACCTAGGAGATGTTCTTTTCCATACAAACATGTCCATGGTAAAATGCATGCTGATGATAGCCCAATTACACAGAACTAATATATGATGTTTAAAAGTATAGCAGGTTTAGTGATGGTTAACATATGTCCTATTACTGAAATTCATGTTTGACCTCTTTCAACTTTAGGGCTCCCACCCCAGGTAACTACTTGACTTACCTTTCTGAAAAGTGTTGTTGAGATCTGGGTGTCTTCCTCTCTCCGAGACTCTGTAGTTGCAGTTCTTTCAGTCTCTCTCTATATATATTTCTACATTTAACTTTCATTTTCAGTTGCATGGGGATGCGGAACAGGTATGGCGGGGTGCTTCACATTCCAACCTTTCTGTTCCAGTCACTGGCATTCTTCAGTTTTTAGTTGTTTGTTTGCTGCGGGTTAGGTAGCTGTTTTTCCCTCTCTTAGAAAAATAAATTACATGTTGAGTTTAAATTGGTCTAATACTTTGAGAAAATGTGAATGTTTTATGGGTGTACTTTTGCTTGGCGTACACTGTAGATGGAAATGGATTTAGGAACCTTATTGCTTTGTTTCCAAATATTGGATGAGGTTTTGTACAAAACACACACACACACACACACACACATATATATATATATATATATATATACAGACCGATAGATAGACAGATACATTGTGTGTGCGATTGCTTAGCTTGGAATTATTATGTTCTGAATGGCATTTTGGACAAAACTGAGACATTGACATACTGTATACAGATAACCATTTAGTCCTGATTACTATTTCTGTGAAGATTCTTCTTGTGGGGGCTCCTGATCTCTGATGAATGAGGTAAACTTTGGGGGCCAACAAATAATGCAAGGAAACTCAGTAACCTGCAAAGTGCACCGATATAGTCAGTGGAAATGGTTAATTGCACAATGACTGTAAAGACATTGTTAGTAGATCCAGTTAAATGGCTCTTTGGTGTACAATTAAATGGTGTTAGTAATATAGCATGATGATCTTTTGTGCTCTCTGAGGACTATTAGCTCATTCTTACTACTTAAAGCAGGAAATACATGTCTACAGGAAGTAGCTGTAGTGTGGTTTGGTGGCCTTGATGGAAAGATACCGTTCATTGATGTTTTCTTTTTAGCTTGTCAAACGTTGCATCGGGCTTTCATGGAAAGCTGAGTCAGACTTACTTATGTCATTTGTGACCAGTTTATCCTACATTTTAAGTTGTCAGATAAAGATAAGATACCATGTGTGCTGAAGTAAAACTACAGTTGGCTTACCAAAAAACAGAAAACATTTTTTGTAATGTCAGGATGGTGATGGTGAGCGGTGATGTGTTCAATGTCACTTTCCACAGGCTTGTTGCTTTTGCGTATATTGTCTTGTTATGGGCGTGTGCCGTTCATTTGAATGGCACCGCACATATTACTATTGCTCCAAGATTTTGGTTTTTGGGGCGTGG
>JBBPCZ010095069.1:0-11161 GCA_037974445.1 Brycinus macrolepidotus | reverse complement strand
TGACTGTCCTTGAACATTTCATTTTGGCAACAAAAAATAAGTTATGTGATAAATAATATACTGTATTTATCTATGAATGCGTTCATTCTCAGTGTTATAGAGCTCTCAGTCATTATGAAGCCATCTACAGATCTATTCATAATTGTAAAATAATCTAAAATGTCTCCATTTTTCCTTTTTAACAGTTCCTACAAATGTGTTGAAATCTGTGAAGCTGTAGAGTAGCTGCCTCATAATAAAATAGTTTTACACATTTTGCTGCATTATTTTTATTTCATTTTATTGAAAGCAGTGATCCCAAACATCTGAATTGTGATTCTAAACTTTTAAAATCTAGTATGTCTGTGCCTTTTACCCCAACAAACATGTCTGAACCAAAAATTATGGTGTCAGGTAGTAACAGCGTAAATCAGGTTAATGAAACATCCATCAATTATCTGAATCTCTTAACCGCAGGGGGTCTGGTGAATATTCAAGCAGTCGAAGGGCAAAAGGCGGAGAAAAACCCTGGACATGTTGCCAGTCCATCACAAGGCAGATACACAGACAAGTACATTCACCCTTAAGCGGCAATTTAGCATCTCCAATCCACCTGACGTGCATGTCTTTGGACTGTGGGAGGAAACCGGAGTATCCCACAGAACATGCAAACTCCACACAGAAAGGACGCTCTGCCTCCCCAGGAACCCAGGACGTTCTTGCTGTGCTACCCACTGTGCCACCCATTAACAAAACAGGGACAAAATAATTTAGTTAATACCTGAAATAATGGCAAACAACACTCATGTGTTCATATTTAGTCGTCTTCACCTACAAAAACTGCAAGCTATAAACATAACACTTGCACAAAGTTCAGGCCTGTGCCTTTCTGCACATCAAGCCCGAATCTTATTTTAGGCTTGCGAGGGTTGAAGCAGGAAGCTTGGTATGAAAACAGTGTATCATCAGAGAAGTCATGCAAATAACCCATCATTCTAAGATATGCAAATAAGAGGACAAGTCAAAAACAGCTCCCTTGTTGTTCTCTTGTACATAAGGAAAGGGAAAAAGGATTATATGGTACCATGAAAACATTGGTGTGATTCATTGTTCAAGATAAGAAGTGATGCTGAGAGGGGCACGTATAAAACAAGTTTTCTCTTTGTGGGTGAATCGAGCTTATAACAACTTCCTGAATGCCTTTGATCCTGTTCATTCTTAGTGTGATTATACATAGCTAATCTCTGAAAGAATCTTCAGCACAATAGCCTGTATAAAGCTTGCTTGCAGCCAAGCCCGCTTCAAAAGGATAATGCTTTATTATGTCACGCTTTCTTTCTTTTTGTTGTTTAAGGTGGTAAAGGACACATAATAAAATCACAATCTGGATTTGGGATCAGACCCACAGCAAAATCTCAAGTGTTGCATTAACACCTGCAGTGTTGAAATAACAGCCGCAGTGTTAATTTAAGTAGAACCGGACACATGTTAACTCTGTAAGAGCGAATTCAACACTGGAGAGTTTGCAGGACGTGTCTGGGACCAGCACAGACTACGGTTTAACCTGATTTAGCTCTCAGTTCTCAGGAGAACCTTAAAAATCCAACAGATCAGCTAAGGTCTAGGTTGGGGTTGGTAGAACTCTTTTCACACTAGTGATGAGTGCAAAAGCATTATTCTGAATTTCCACTCAATGTATTTTTAATAACTTCTATATTCACATATTGTTATATATGCTTTATTCACATTTTATCTTCTTATCAAATTGCTATGTGTGTACGCAGTGGTGACATAGATGTTTATATACAAGATATTTAGATTAATTGAACTGTTTGTGAAATGCACAAGCACAGTGTTTATGGAGCGTTTCGCTGTGTAAAAAAAACCTTTCTGGTGTAACAAAGTTTCAGCAGCCAGTGTAACTCAAACTGTCATCAATTTTACAATGTCACATTACATATAGACCAAAGAACTCAAACCACAGCAAAAACGATTTTCCCATCTCATTTAGATACACTGTTACTGGTTACACAAAAACAAATAAATAATGTCCAAATAAATACTTTTTGTCTTCTGTTGGGTCAGGTAAAAGCTCATTCACAGGCCAATTTTAGGTAGATAGGATGTACACTGTAACATTTGTAAAACAATGTCTAGGGCTTCTGAATGCTGTATCGTCTTAATATATACGCATTTTATTCAGTACATTTGCCAAAATTCAACATTAGTGTTCCATATCACCTTTATCTTAAACAGAACTTTGTGTGTATACAACACACACAAAATACCTCCTATCATTAGAGAAGAAATAATAAGCTGCACACTCCAGAACACTTCACAGGAAGGGTTTGAGCTCACCAACTTCGGTGCCCAGGTGAGTAAAGGTTGAATGAGTGTGACAGAGCCCCTGATAATGAGACGGGACTTAACAGTGTCAGCATTAGGCAGCATTTGTTCCAGTACGGATGGACACAATGATGCGTCATCTTGCAAGTGACAGTGCATTATGAGTCACGTCTGTAGGTCAAGCTAAAAAGCTTAGCAGTTCTTGGGGCTGCAATTAAAGCACTAAATGCATTTAAAGCACTATACAATGTGCACTACTACATGTCCAAAATGTGCTTCTTTATTTTTATACTGAAACTACAAGACCAGTTTAGTTAACAAGTAATAAAAGCTTATGTGCAACTATGATTGAACTACTGTTACCTATGGAAAAGTACAAAACTACAGATAAAAACAGCAGCAGCTATCTTGAAACCCAACTTTTCATCAGGACTTCTTGTCCATTTTAATAAATAAAAGAATTTCATATGCTGTCAGAAACCATTATTACTTCAGTTGGTAATAATTTACTCAATGCAGTCTGAGGAAAGCATGTGATGTACCAGGCTAACTGATGGACTATAAGCTTTCATTACTTGTCAGCATCCAGGGCAGAGCTGGAAAGCAAAATTCTGTTTAAAAAGAACTTAAAGAAATAAAAAAAACTAACTCTGATCAAATTCAAATTTTCACTGAACTTTAAATAATAAGTTAACGATGTGAAACAAGGATTAGGCCTATTCTGTAAGGTTAAGATAGCTTGCAATTTCAAGTGTACCAGGATCGTTTACTTTTTCAATGTTAAAATCTTGACTGACCGACTACATCTGAGGTGAGAGGGAAACAGTTTCATAGAAGAATCACTTTAAGAGTGATACTCAAAGTAGCTCATGGCCTAGTGGTTAGGAAGTTGCCCCTGCAATCGGAAGGTTGTGGGTTCAAATTCCAGGACTGCCAATGGCACCACTGATGTACTTTTGAGCAAAGTACCGTCCCCACACACTGCTCACCTGTCGCTGGCTGCCCACTGCTTCACTCGAGTAAATGGGTTAAATGCAGAGAACAATTTTGTGCTGCACACACTGTGTGCTGTGGTGTGTTCATGTACCCTATATGGACAAAAGTATTGGGACACACCTGTCTTTCAGGCTTTGGGCTAGGTCCTTTACTTTCAGTGAAGGGCAATCTATATGCTTCAGCAAGACATTTTGGACAACCCCATCCTTCCAACTTGGTGGACACAGTTTGGGGAAGAACCTTTTCTATCCCAGCATGCACAAAGCAAGGTCCATATAAAGGCATGGTTGGATGAGTACGGTGCGGAAGAACTTGACTGGCCTGCACAGAGCCCTGACCTCAACCCCATCCAGCACCTTTGGGATGAACTGGAAGAGAGACTGGGAGCCAGGCCTTCTCATCCAACCTCTGCCTGACCTTATGAACACTCTACAGAATGAATGGGCACTATTTCCCAAAGAAACACTCCAAAATCTCGTGGAAAGCCTTCCAAAAATAGTGGAAGCTGTTATAGCTGTAAGGGTGGATCAACTCCGTATTAAAGTTTATGTATTTGAATGCAAAGTCCCTGTTGGTGTAATGGTCAGGCGTCCCAATACCTTTGTCCATATAGTGTATGATAAATGGACACTTTACACTTACACAAGAGCTGCTGTAAACCGAGTCGCTTGGCTCCGTAGACCTACTCACCGAAGCTCTGCAGCCTCCTTGTGTCAGGAGCCACTGGAGGCAGGCCAGGTTGCCCGTGGCGGCCGCGTCGTGGGCCGGGGTCGCTCCGTTGTTGGCCACGCTGTTCCCTGGCAAACCTGCTTCTTCCACGAGGAACCGGAGACACGTTAACTTCCCCGCCCGCGCGGCGTGGTGCACGGGGCTGGCCCCGAGCATGTCCTTCACATCCCTGCTCAGCACATTCTCTGATAACTGCACCTTCAGAGTCTGAAGGTCTCCTTGCCTGGCGGCCAGAAGAGTCCTCTCCGCCACCATGGCGATTCCAGCTCAGCACCTCTGACAGTTCCTACTACACCATTAAGATACAGGCTGGAAAAACCACTCACAGTGAAACCAGCAGCGCTAATTTTACTTCTTACCGCCCTGTTTTTGTCCTCCTCAGGTTCTAAAGTAAGCTGAAAAGGAGGAGAGCTCGGTCATAACCGAAGCGACTATTCGTTTACACCTTTAAACTCATTATTAACGCGCCTCTTGAAGACAAACAATAGTTTAACACTAAAGTACAAGCATAACCTGGCCACCGTCTGGAGAAACTGGGCGCACGGTCCATTTTGTCTCGATTGAGGCTCATAAAGGCATCCATGAGGCGCTTAGGTTCCTCAGATAACTCATGACACCTGTTCCCCGCGCGCACCTGTTCCCTCTCACCTGTCCAAACCTTCTCCCGGGTCTACATTCTACGTGAATTAATTACCAAAAAAACGGTTCGGTTTATGATTCGGCCCGCTCATTTCAGCAGCCTCCAGCCCTTCAGCCACTTGTTGAATAATCCATGAAGGGGAGGAGGAGGAGGAGAGCTGCTTTGGCTGCTTTACGGCTCCCCAATCGGCTCGCGCGTTAAAGGCGCAGCGCACGAAAACTAACGTGAAGTTTCTCACGGGGCACCTGTCTTTCTCCACGGATTTCGAGACTGTTTTTCAGGATACTGTGTCAGAGATTTGCTCCATAAGATTAATGCAATGAAATTCTGATTTCTTCGAAACAATAAGGATAGATTATTAGATCATTAGATTATTAGATTAAACACAAGGGATTCTGTCCTTTTCAGCCTTTTTGGATTCAGCCTTTTTGTTTTATTGGTTCTATGCAGAATGTTTGAGAGGGGGTTCAAACAGATCATGTGGGAACAAGCGACAACAACCATCTGTTCGGTTTTCATTTGAAACTACCACCTTTCACCAATAGATGTCAGGCGAGCATAACCTTCATTTATGCGCCCGCAAAATGTTTTAGCACTGTTTTGTTGACCTATTTATAAGGAAATAATATCAGATTTATGATACGTCATTAAGTAAAGGGTGATACTGACATACACTGTCTGTACTTTCATGAGCTGGAGTGTTTACTCAGCTTCTTTTACCTCAATACGTTCAATTTTGATGAATTTCCTTGCTTAAAAAAGTACCATTAGAACCATTAAGATTCAAACCTGGTGGTTTTGCCTTCTAAAGGGAAGAAAGCTTAATGTTTACCATTAGAGTTCACGAGTCTCCTGTAGAACAACTTCTACATGCTATTAGAAATCCACCAAAAATGTCCAGAATCAGTACCAGATCACCTGCTGCATTGTATTGTAAACAAATAAGAAAAACAAACAAACCAAAACAAAACACCTTTACTCACTCTTAGAGATCACAACAACTTCACCAGGAACCACCAAAAACTTTTTATGGTGTCTGTGATTTTTAGCAGTTTTCTTAGTTATTCAAAAATTCATTTTTTGAATGCGAGATGCCACACTGCTCACCAAGTGATTTAAATGGTTTCATGTTTAGATAATTCAAACGATGGGGACGACCAGAAGGACGTAAATCCCATTGTAAATGATTGAGAGTGTGTTGGTACACATATGGATAGGAAAACAGTGTATGAAAACAAAATGCTACTTGTTTTAACATTTATTATGAACTAGCTGGGCAAGCCACTTGGACCAAACTGCAGAGCCAATGGTGAATCATTTTAAGAAAATTCCTTTTAGTCTAGACATAAGCTTAATCTGAGTGTTGGACATTAGTTAGATCACTATTACCTTATGTAGCTTACACAGTGTAGGGTGAGCGTGAAGAGAAGGTGAAACAAAATACTGATGTTTAGTTATGTATATCATGTGTTTATATTTATATTTATATTTGGTGTGCATCACTGATCGTTACAAAAACAAAATGTTAATATTAATACTGCCACAAACTCGTGTTAATGTTCAATGTCAGATTATTATATAATTGTTATTAATTTATTATGGTTTTCCCATAAGCCACACAGAGAGCTCCGCGCGCTCCATATGCCACTCAGCCTAATTTTCCGCTCGAGCGCCTTTTCTCAGCCTCATTCCCTAGAGGATTGAGGCTCGTGCCTGGCGCGTGCCACGCTGACAGCCCACCCCCTCCCCGTCCTCACCCATTTAACCGATCCGCACGCGCCAGGCTTATGGAGGGGTGTGGGGGTATTCCTCTGGGGGCAAAGCGTGACAACTCCCTAAAGACTGTGGGAACTGTCTGAACTAAAGATGGGCATGCAGACATTTATTTTTTGTTTTTTCAACATTTTTTTCAATTAATTAAAAATTATTTTAAAATAAAAATAAAAATTAAAACTTCTGGACTGCGCTTGCACTTTTATCATCAAATGGCCTTTAAATTTAACATGCATTTGTCCTAATTTGGTCATTAAAAAGAAACATAATTTGACCATTAAAAAATATCTTGTGTAAATGTTTTTGTTCGTTTTTTATTTTTTTTTTAATGAATGCTGACAGCCCATATTTGATTTTATGCTTTAGCACAATAGCTACCGTTAAAAACATGGGAGCATTTGGACATCTTCTCTGCTACCCTTACTTTTATAACCCATCCTCCACGCCACGAGGTGCTGGAATCTTTGTCCAAAAGCAGCCAGACTCATTATCTCCTAACTGGCATGCTGAAATTGGTGAGACCGTGGTGGAGTGAGGGTTCCCAGACAGGAGCAGCTAATGGTCCCTTTGTTTGCTAAGAAAAATACTTTTTCCCACAGGTCCGACAAAGCCCCGCCCTCTGGCTTTACTATTGGCCAGCAGTCCACATTAACTAACGGTCCGCCGTTCTAGAACGCTCCTATTTAGCCAATCCCAGGCGTACAGCCATACAGGTGGGGAAACAGACCCCGCCCAGCTTAAATGAGCGTCCTTCAAACCCTGGGAAAAAAACCCTGGATATAAGTGGCACGCGTCAGGCGTGTGACAGTTATTCAAATTTTCCCTCCAATTATTTCCCCTCAGGAAAGGCCAACCGAAACGGCTATTGTATCCGCCATCTGGTGTTCTACACAGGAGGACAAAACAGAGCTGTTTCCCGGTGAGAGAGCTTTAAACATCAGCCATAAAAGCAAAATAAACTCTCCATTTAGCATTATAGCCTAAAAGACGGGTAATAATATATGAACAGAACAGTATTTAAAAATAAAGCTTGAAAAAAGCTAAGCTAAGCTAGGCGTTTCTAAGCAACAGTACTGAAAGTAGAGGATTAAGGACGAATAAAACCAAATTCTGACATCAAAGCAGGTTTATTTTGTCCACATTTCCTAAGTTGATCGTGTAATAAAAAAGTCGGAACTGTTGGTTAGGTGCTAGATATACCACAGATAGCAAGACAAAATGTGTTCAAGCAGAGATAAATAAAAATAAATAATAAACTCAGACAATGGGGTTAAAAATGCTAGAGACGTAACTGCTTGCTTTAGTAACCAGACTATTTTCTATATCACATACGTATGTTTGGTTTTTATTTTCTATTTGAATTCCTGCGGTAATCGTTCCTTTACACTTGACCACAGCCTTGCTTTGTCCATCTGCTGCTGGCTCGTGTCTGTCATTACTGCCGTTTCACTGCACAGCCACTCTAACAAAGACAGAACCTGTGGATCTAATGGCTGTGGAGCACTCAGGAAATTAACTGTTGTGTGAACTGTATTTACTTATGCCATAAATTTACATTTAGTCAAAGAGAGTCAGTACATACAGACTTTATTACCTTAACACGAAATTCAGTTGTTGATGGAGTAAAACTGAAACACTTCAGTGATATTTATTTGTCTTTCAGTGGAATAGAATTTTTTGAGTCAAAATAGATTTGAGGCTATGAACTGAACTTTCATTTGATCCCATTTATAGACCAGTTCCTTGAAGACAGCACAGTCCATTTATGTCATCCTTTTCATTTCATAAGTCAAACAACCCCATTGGTTCATTTGGCACTGTTATATTCTATAAAGTATTTTATATATTATATGTTTATATTATGGCTCACTGTTTTTTATACTGAATACACTCATTACAGTGTGCTCAGTGTTTACATTTTGACAATGTGTTCACATGTAATCAACTTCTTTTTCTGTAATTGCACAGACACAATCGTATTATGAACCCAAAGACTCATGTTCAGCAGGTCATATTTAATATCAAAAAAACAGGTGAAATCAGACAACACAGACAACAGTGGAAAATCCTTTTTATTGTGTGTGTGTGTGTGTGTTCAAAAAAGACAAACACAGAGAAGGCAGAAGAATCTTTATTTCTTTACCTCTTTCTCACCCCCCCCCCCCAGTCATTCTGCATCACTGAATTTATGGGCATAAACACATCACTAATAAACCACACATATAGGGTAATTAATTATTATAATTAACCACTGATTTAAGTAGTGAGTGCATATGGAGAATAATTTTAGTTTGAATAAGCTTTCACTAAATAATAAGCAGCTTTTTCTAAACATTTGTTGAAGCTTTCCTTGCATAGATATTAAAACATTTGTTTTTAGGGCTGTCTTCTCTTGCTATCTCTTTCTCTGCTGTGATTCCAAAACTATATTTTATTGTTCTGGCAGGCTACGCCTTTTCAGGGAAGGAAAATGTTTTTCTTCAGTTCTTTGTAGATATGCCTGGAAATCTATTCAATTGAGACAAATGCTGGCAGTCCATTTAAAAATATAATTAGTGGAATTAACTTTCAGCATTTCTAGGCTGCTTTCAGTATATCATGTTATGCTACCAGCAGACATATCTTTGCATTGCATTTGTTAAAGCTATAGGTTCACATATTTTCTTATCAATGTATAAATAACCCCTCAGTATGTAGTGCCTGGACAAAATGCGTTATCCATTTATTCATTCAGTCATTGTCTTACCAGGGTAGTGGGGGTGCTGGAGCCTCTCCTATTGCTCACAGGACGAAAGATGGAGAAACACTCTGGCCAGGATAGCAGTCTATCGCAGGGCTCCATTATTCATCACTGGACAGACCTACAAATTAAAATCAAAGAGGCTTGGTCTTAGCAAAACTGCAATTTTGTGCATATAGACTAAACTAATTTGAACTTATAAGGATGAAGGTAAAGTCCTTGTCAAATACCTGCAAGACAGAATGTAATTCACCCACATCTTACACCTCTGACACAGTCTCGAAACAGTTATTCACTAAAAGGGTGTGTTCTACAGTACTAGACATGTGTAGGCCCGGATACGTATGATGCATTTGTTGTTTCTTTTAACACAACTTGTGTTAATACGTGTGTGTCCAGCATTATTTTTAAACACTAAACGTGCTAAAACAGATAACAATATAAGATATGGAATATAAAAATATGTTCAAACAGAGATTAATAATAATAATGATAAACTGAAACATTAAGAGGTTAAAGGCTAGACACTTAATTGATGACTTTAGTTCTGCACCCATATAAGCATTCTTCATGTGTTGCATGAGTTGAACACAATAGCAGTGCTGGACTGTTGTGGACTGGACTGGGCTGAGCTGGGCTGGGCTGTCTGGGTGGGAACCCTTGTGGTTGAAGTTTCTCACGCTTATGGCTGGTATGTTAAGACAATGAGTTTCCTTGCAGAATAACCGAATACATTATTCATCAACAGTTAATTATGAAACATTGCATAACAATACTGAGCATGATGTTAAGTCTCTAGTCATCATCATTACTCCCATTTTGTGAGCCAGTGATTGAGTTATGGTAACATATACAGTTGTATGCAAAACATATTGAGTTTCTAAGTGACAATAAGTTCACATCCACTGCAGAGAGCACACATGACATATTTCTGCATATTTCTGCTTATTTACTGAGTTTAGTACATTGGATTAGACAAAACATAAAAAATAAAGTGTGCACAGACCATGTTACATTCTGTAAGTGAACAGTAATTAGTGTATTGGTGTCTTTTAAAGAAGTGTTTTCACAAAACTTGTAACTTGGCCAGGGGTGCCAAAACTTTTGTACTAGCTGTATAATAACAGCATTTAACGTTGAATTGCTCCACATGTCTACATGTAATCACATCAGTTAAACACGATTTGGGCTAACCCCTAAATAGAAGCTGCTATAAAATGATTTGTTGCTGAATTATAATTTTCAACATTTCTTCCAGTTTCAAACACTGCAAGTTAAGGACAACACAAATGCACGTGATCATGCTATTTGAACAGCACTAGTCATTTCAAGCCCCACTGACAGAAGAAGTACGGCAGAAGCTGGCAGTTTAGTAACGCTCGTCCCAGTGAAGAAAACCTAATGCCATTTTGCAATGAAATACAAACGATGAATGAACTCGTGCTGAAAGCACGGGACTCACCGAGCCTGTCCTCCTACAGTGTCCTTCATCTCCTCCTGCAGTCCTCCTGCTGCAACCTGGCGTCCGCGTGACACGGTCAGCAGGCGCGTGCTCTTGTATTGAGCGCCCTTTTCGCTCGAGCTCAAACGAGCTAAGGGCACGCGCTTTGTGGGCGGGGAACATCCCCACCCTTTCAAAAACCTGCTCCATCAAACCCTGAGTCTGTGCGTGAACAAATGAAGTAGATCATATAAAAACAACTGGATAGCATGAATATCACACACATACTCAATGGTTATGCTAGCAAATATGGTAATTTTAGTCATAAAATGTTGCCCACGTATATGTTACAATGGTATTATGTTATTATATATACAGAGAGAGTAATGCATCTATCTATTTATCTATCTATCTATCTATCTATCTATCTATCTATCTATATCTATATATTTCTATATATATATACACACAAACACACACACACACACACACACACACACACACACACACATATATA
>JBBPCZ010095058.1:0-11161 GCA_037974445.1 Brycinus macrolepidotus | reverse complement strand
TAATTTTATTATTTATGAGTTATTTTTATTTGAGGTTTCATTTTGAACTGAAAGCCTTGTTCACTTACTGTTTGTTTTAAATAGAATGTGCCATAAAAATGTGTTTTACCTAAAATAATGAATAATCGTAATTAATAATCGTGATTACAATATTGATAAAAATAATCGTGATTATCATTTTGGCCATAATCGTGCAGCCTTATATGGTTGTACTCTACACTGTGCTACATGTTATCATCACGCCACCCAGCAAGCTATTATAGGCCATTATTTATCCGCCATAATAAGAATGCTCATGTGGTCTAATCACTTCCTGCTGCTTTGTCCTCCGGCTGTCACCAAGCCATGTTACAACTCAGCAAAGAACATCACGTATTCCAGATTGCTTCCTGGTCCTTCCATTTCTTTGGGCTTGTCACAGTATGTTTACTTAATGGGATTTTAAAGGGTCATTTCTATTGATACATTTTTATTGTTCGCACACCATGGCATTTTCAAATGGTGCAAAAAAAATAAAATAAAGCAAGGTTTCAACACTATACCAGGAATATACTTATGTCATTGAGTCCGTTTCCCTTGACAAATTTAATTTAATGTTTTTATTTATTTTTTTATTTTAACTGATTACTGAGGACCCAATAATGTGTACTGACATTTTGGCTTCTTTGGACTCTAATGCTCCATGTAACCATTATGTACTGTTTGACCTTTTTTATAGCTGGCATATTCCACTAACTGACATTCAACTTAATCCAACTCACCTATATGTCTTCCCTTGTAATTGTGGTTTTGTTGCTTTAAAGTTCATTTTCTTTTTCATGTTTTGTGGTTTTTATGTTGTGTTTGTCATTTTTTTTCCATCACCTATATTAACATGTTGGAGAGACTTCCAAAGGTCCCGTATGTTAAACATCAATTATTTTTTATAAAAGTGTTTTTAAATGTGAAGAATTAGGTGAAAAACATTTCATAGAGCCAATAAACTAGTAATACTGGATAAATTCTCCTGGGGTTCTGGATGTGCCCGGGTAAGACAAGGTGCTCAACAGTGCTCATCATTTCTCCACCTTATAAAAGTGAAGAGTTCACTGTAAGTGTGTGAAATAACAATGAACAATGGTCCTTGTATCTCAAAGCTGACACACTAACAAACACACTCCCTAATCCCCTACAACACCTAAAGGCTTTCTTGTTGTTGGTACAAACTCAGTGAGCATGTTGTGAAAGTGGCACGCACTTTAACCCTTGAATCTGCTCTATACAGTGGAGACTGAACAAGCATAAGGCAGTTGCTCCCCTCACCACTGACACTCAGGCAATTTATGCTCCATGTCAACAAGAGGGAACAAGCAGTGGTTTGTTCTGCTCACCAGCTCTCAGTTTATTCCTTTACTGCTTCAATGTTTACATAAACACACAAGGCTGCTCATGCAGAATTTTTTTTCTCTTTTATGCACTTGTCCTACTCAGATTTTACATCATAAATCAAGCATTATCAATATAAAGACTGAAGGAGAGGCTTTTTAGCTAGCACAGACTTTAGCACTGGTTCACAAGGACTGAAACTAGATCTCACAAAAATCTGACTCATCCTCTCTACTCATTCACTTTCCACCTAAAAATTATTTAAAAAATGGCGATCCTTCATCGCAGTTGTTTCCTTTATTTTGAAATGTAACTGATAATCCTCAAAGATTTAGATCATAAAGTACGTTTTGACTGGCTTTTGACCGCTATGATCTTCAAAGTGACTCATTAAGCAAATCACACTAAACAAGCAGTGCCAAAATATGTTTGCAATGATCAATACATCTGGAACTGTTGACATTTGTGACCTAATCAGACAGACACTGTGACACTAGTCCATCACAACAGAAGTCACTTAAATTCTGTACTCAATAACAATAACATGTAACGTTAGAAGGTTCATGAAGCACTGTTTTATATTTCTATGGTCATGAAAGTGTTTGCGAGATTTGCACTCCTCCCAACGCTCCTACAAAATGAAGTGAAGCATAGAAGGCCCCTCACATACCTCTGCAACAGAGAGAGAGAGAGAGAGCGCAAAATAGTGCTGCCGTGGGTAGTTGCCCCTCCGCTTCTGCAGTCAGTCACAGCCCCTGCCAAACAGACATACATCAATCAGCTAAACACATCAATGGCTTTAGCGCCTCATTAATTTGCTATAGTGCTGTAGGAGGGAGGTCTCATTCCCAGAAGTAACAGCTGGGCTCCACACCTGGAAGCTGGATCCAGCCCAAAAACGAAGCTTTGGGAAAACTTACAGGAAATGGCCAATAAATGCTTAGAAACGCCCATTAAGAACCATTTAAAAACGGCAAGAAAAAAGAAAATCCCACCCTTGCAACCAGAAATACACAAACAGGTCAAGATGGCAATGGGAAAAGATCTAAATGATTCTGAAATAAGGTTCAATGTTGGGACATGGATGGCAGGAGCTTTGTCAGACTGCTCAGCTGGCTACTGTTTGAATAGAACAGTGACTATGGAAGAGACAAGATAAAATAGGGCTGGAAATTGAGGTTGAAAGCACACATTCAAACTCAAAGATGCTTGTACATTAGTGCGAAATGTAAAAAAAAATAAAACAGCAACTAATCCTGAGAATGTCAATGAAGAACGTGGTCAGACTGTACCAATAGCACATAGAGGGGGATATTATACAAGAGTTGCAGTGAATAAGCCTCTCATTCCAAAGACAAATGCACATTAAAAGTTCCCGAAGTTAATCGTTCACAGCTGGTAACCATTAGCCACTATGAACTATGGGCAATAGTTTTTTATTATAATACATAGCCACAAAATTACTAGATTAATAACTTACTGTGGGTATAGATTCAGTTTAACAGAATCAGACTCTGAAGGGCACAAACACTATATGGACAAAAGTATTGGGACACCTGACCATTGCACTAATAGGGACTTTAAAGACACTGCATTCAAGTACATTGACTTTAATATAGAGTTGGTCCCCCTCTGCAGCTATAACAGCTTACACTCTTCTTGGAGGGCTTTCCACAAGATTTTGGAGTTTCTATGGGAATTTGTGCCCATTCATTCTGTAGAGCATTTATGAGATCAGGCACTGATGTTGGACGAGAAGGCCTGGCTCGCAATCTCCGTTCCAGTTCATCCCAAAGGTGTTGGATGGGGTTGAGGTCAGGGCTCTGTGCGGGCCAGTCAAGTCCTTCCACACCGAACTCATCCAGTCATGTCTTTATGGAGCTTGCTTTGTGCACTGGGACACAGTCATGCCGGAATAGAAAAGATTCTTCTCCAAACTGTGTTCCACAAAGTTGGAAGCCTGACGTGTCAGGCTTCAGGGGCCACCTGAATTCAATAGTTAGAAGGTACCCAATACTTTTGCCCGTATAGTGTACATACAAACTGACAAATGCAAGCAGAATGTTTAAATAAGGTACAACTTACCAAGTTATGTTTGGTTTATTTTGCAGGATGGTTTAGGGTCATTCTGTGGTTCCTTTGACCAAAATAGTCATTTTGAACCAAGATGGTTGCATGTTTGTAAAGTTCCTTTGTCTCTATAGTTTGTCTTTTTTCCATTCAATGAATTACTTTTGCTTTGGAAGAATGTATTTTGTTACGAGTTTAAAACAAGCACCATACTCTATAATAGTAAACAAAAGGCATTTCATGCTTTTAAATATTAGGGGTTTTGTACCCAAAACCAAATGTTTTGATTAGGAAATTCTATGGTGTTTAATTTATAGTAGTACAGAGCTATAGATAGAGCTTTGCCCCTGGTATTATCAGTGAATTTCTTGTTGAGATGTTACAGTAAGGCTTTTTAGTTTATAAGATTTATAGTAATTTTATCCTCCCTGTGTCTATAAAAGCCCCAATCCAGGCTGACACCCTCACACCAGCTCTTGGCAGTAGTTTCAGAGATTACCATTTTTTTTGTTTTGAGGACTTGCAGTGACGATGTGTGCTAGGTCCCTGAATTACTGGTTTGAAGAATAACATTGCAGTGAAGAGGGTCTGTAAGCTTTTTTTGTGAGTACCCTTTGATTCTCAAAATAATTCATTTTTATATATTGCGAAAGCAAAAGTTTTTCCACAGACTGTAAAATCAGCATTACGGTATTGAATATAATGATATGGAAGTAGAGAAATCTTTTCTTGGCTTAGTCGAAGTCAAACCATTATGTACACAAATGCACTGACCACTTATAAAAAATACTGCCCAAGAGACCTGCATATTTTTGGTGTTTGCTCCAACCTTCACTTCTGAAAAGAGAAGAAAAGGAGAATGTGACAACCAGTGATTTACTGAAAACTGCAGCCTAAAGAGTAGTGTATATTTTAGGCAGCTCTTGCACACTTAATGTACATTTTTGGTAAATCGGTCATAAACAGAATTCCTGTATACCCAGTAAAAGAAAGTGAATATCCTCCAAGGTTAGTGTGGAGTTTTATGTTTGTAGAGAGGCAGCGAACCAGGGATCGAATTGATCAAGGCAGTGAACAAACTCACTGAGCCACCAAAGTTGGCTCTGAAAGAGTTGGAGCGGTGGCCCTATTCATCTACTAAATAAGTAAGGAATAAAAAATAATAATAATAAATAAAAGACAGAAAAAATGGTGAACTAGAAGGAAGAGAGCAAGGGTGAGAGGGAATGAGGAAGCCAGTGAGCAATACAGCAATACAGCAAGGGGACAGCACCCAGCAGAATTCTTCAGACCCGTAGCCCTCCCAGTCCACTAGGTACTGGATCCCACGCCCTGGCTGACGGCAGTCTAAGATGCATCTCACTGTGTGCACTTGTTGACCAGAAATAACATGTGGCGGCAGCGCCGGACTGACCTCTCAGCTGAGGGCACCCCTACTTCCACCTCCTGGTGATCAAACATGGGTGAAGGGAACCCACTGAGACTTTCAAAAGGGGTTATGTTTAGGGCTGGACGGTGCAGGGTGTTGTGGCCATACTCAACCCAGACCAGTTCGGCGGATCAGGAGAAGGGATTCGCCAAGGCCAAAAACCGCATGCTCTCAAGGTCCAGATCGACCCTCTCAGTCTGGCCATTAGACAGAGGATGGAACTCTGAGGAGAGACCAACAGAAGCTCCACATTTCTTTGGCAGGCGGAAGCTTGGGTGGCAGGCTTTGGAAAATCTTTCTGAAATGGTAAGTACTGTGATGTTGCCATTAGACTTCGGGAACACCATGCTGAGAGGCTCACTTCAGCAGCAGCTTGGGTGGCATGATGGTTCCCTGGAGGGTGAGCGCAAAGGGGGGTACTGGATCGAGGATCCATTGGGAGACTGGCTGAGCACTCCTCACCCTACCGGACAATAAGTCTCTTCCTCCAATCAATGTGGCGGTGATGGCAAGACAACCATGGGTAACCCAACATTACCCACAGCTCATCTGATTCAATGGAGGAGGAAGCCAGTGGTTTTGGCGAGGTCACATTACACTGAACATTAAAACCTTACAGTGCTAGTAGACATTAGCATGAACATTAAGTACTATAAAAATGAATGACTGGCACAAGTTAAAGTTTACGACAAAAAAATAAACAAATAAAATAAAACAATTTATAGCTTACTGTAGTGTGAGTTTTCCTCACAGTTCCATCTCTTTAAGTGTATTCTGGAAACAACTCTCTATTGTGTTGTGGCTGGGTTATGCATTTTCTGAATTTGCATCTCATGCATTTGTAATACATTTGCTGCATGTGTTATAATTTTGTACTACATATGTTAGAATTTTGATGAAAATGCAATTTGGGCATGTCAAATCAATTGCACCCTGTTGGGTTTTTTCAGTCACTGGAGAAATATTGGTATCAGCCCACAATTCCCATATCTGTGCACGCCTGATGTAAACACTCGATTAAGTACACAAATGCTAGGAGTTCAGATATCCATATATTATAAGAACACACCCCTCCTCAATTTTGTCCTTCCAACAGTGCCCACTTCTCAGGATAGACTGTTTAATTGACTGTCAAACTGAAGAGGCATCAAAGCTCTGGTAAGACCCCTTTAAATCAAGTTGTATACCACTGGTCAAATTCTATTCACAAATAAACATGATTACTTAGTGACTCATTTGCACTGATCATTCTTTAAGTCACAGCAGGCCTGAGACTTTTATGTCTCCATAATTGAAAATCAGTCCCATGTCTTAATCTGTCTACTCATTTACATCAGCCAGCAGGGCCATAAAGAGACATGAAATATGTGACACCAGTGTTTTACTGCACTCTATAAACAGCAATATATTTCAAGAAACAATCTTGTTCTTAACAAGACACAGAACACAGAGGGGTACGTCAAATAGGTGCTTCTGGAAAGAGAAAAGGCATCAAAACAGAAAGACAGAAATAAAAAAAAAATAATAATGAGAAAACATGTTCACTAACAAAACACAAAAACACAGTACTCATAATACTCCTAATAATAAAAGGCATGTATCAGTAACATGTGATTCTGACAATAGAGCACTGTGTTATTCTATTGCACAGACCTCCATCCAGTTAAAGTACACCACATTCCAGTAACATAAATAGCCTTATGAATTAAAGGTGTCAAACAGAAGCAGGGACATTGATAAGTTTGCAGTGCTCTAGTAACATATTTTACTTTGCAGTTTTACAGTGAACCTTTCAAACAGTTTTTCTAGAGAATTAGATTCTATCTGTGATGATGGTATCATTATTTCTTCTTTAAAGGCTGTTTTTATATTGTTTTAATTTACTTTTATTTATTATTCTGGCCCAACAATCAATCATCACTCCACATTGGTGGGTAATATAAAAAAAAAACCAAAAAAAAAAAAAACCTGACACACGTATGTATTTAGTATTTGCCTGCTGATCTACTTATTAGGGCCCATCTTCCTGTTTCTCAAAATGATAAAGATAGTAATAAATACTATATTTTTTATCATTTTATATAGTATGTGAAGGTAATGTCATTACGTAAATTAGACACAATGTAGTATATATACATTACTATACAAAGCAATCTATTTTACTTTAAATACAGTCACAGATAAATATAATTAATTTAATGATGCAGGGTTTCTATTTTGAATCATAGGAGAGAAAAGGAGACAGCAGACAGACGGAGGATACCACAGTAGAAAAAGAAATTATAACTGACTGTTCTTAAGTGCGATCCATCCTCATTGTAACATGCTGAAGCAACTAAGAGTGAATTTGAGAGTCATTTTCATTAGCTAATGTAAAACATACTAATGTACTTATCTAAGAAGATTGAACAAGACTATAAAATGTTATATGACAAAATCTAGCTTCATAGTTTCTAGTTTAGGCGGACACACACGATTCAGTAACAGGCTAAAGTGAAACTCAACTGGGAACATTTCTGTCCATCGTGAGGCAAGTTAACACTAAAAATGTAACCGATAATTTTTGTCTAAATATTTACTAGACATAGTAATATATAGTTTTAAACTGTTTTCCCTCAGGCTGTCGCTCAGGTCTGTCAAGTGATGAAGCTATACTGAAAGAACAATAATCCCTCCCCATGACATTTCATTTTGAACATCTGAAATAATTTCTTGCCACAATACTCAAGGTTGATATTGTGGCGGCCCACCACAATTAAGTCAAAGAGAAACACTGCTTTCAGATAATATTTCAACTTAAAGCCTAACACTGTGTATTACTGGAGGAGCCTCTTAGCTGTCTGATGAGCTGCTTCTTAAATAAAGCCATGGTCTTAGGGTTGGTGGTTCAGATAGCTTTGGACTTTTTACTTGTAACAGATAGCCTATGTGGATTTGGGAGATCATATGAAGAGTTAGAGGAAAAAAGTAATTTTTCAAAGTAAACAAGCAATGCACTTTACTTTTTATCCCTTAGCAAACAAAACATACACTGCAGCATTCTCATATCATCAACAGTACAACACAGAATTAAGACCACTAACTGCATCACATACATAAACGTGTTACACCCACGTTCTTTTTCTTCTGCACGTAAGGAGGCATTTGGTAGACAGACTGTCCAGCTATTTTAATGTTAGGGGAAACACTGGAGCACTGGGAGCTGATCAAAAGACTACAAATTGAAATATGCTCAAAGCTGGAAAAACACCCTTGAACAGACGTCCACAATTGTATAACAGCAGCATATGGAAGACACTGCAAGCAACTACAGTACAGTAGTTGAGTAACTTATACAAGCAATATGTACACACTAAGGCCAAAGAGTTCTGGAGTACACAGGGCTCATACACATGAGAATAAAGGGGTGGTACTGAAAGGGTACTGTGTGCACACGTGTGTCAACATTTGGGAAACATTAGGCTTTTATAATAAATTGGTGTCAGGCGCACAAACAAATGCACACACAGACAGTGACACTGAGTTGATGGTGTAATATAAACAACCGACTAACAATGCCTAAAAGCTAGGATTGTTCATTAAGTGTTTAAACAAAAATAGTTTGCAAAAGCAAAAAGTATTTGCAAACCCCATTTATCTTATTGCCTAATCAAACGTGTTCGTTGTGCATGGATTTTTTGTGTTTACGGATAAAACAGTGTTATTGCCATAGTGTGCCTGTGGCTGCTTTTGGTTTCTGTCATCATATTGAGAAGATGCACCATCTGTGGACATTTCAAGGGTGTTGCAGATGCAGCCTGTGCCATATCAAGTCTTAGGTCTAATGGAGAGCAGTCTGTTTTCTGGTCATCTGTTCTGAAGGAGGATTTGGTGGTTTGGTTTTGGAATCATGAAATGTCAATGCGCTTATTTCACTACAGGCTATTTTTTTTTTTAGATTTGATGTTAAGCGCTGACTCACTTGAGCATGAGAAACAGACTGTTACAGTGCTGACAAAGTCATTTTAAGGTTTAGGCCTAAATCTGAAAGTTTGAGCATATGTCTAAGCTTCTTATTAAAGTCTTAGGAATAAGACTTATGTGTTCAAGCCTAAGCTTATGGTGATAGATGATTCCTTTTTCATTTATTATGCAAACAAAGACGATGTCTGCACATTTTATTATTATAGCCATATTAATATTTTGTGCTTTTGATATATGACGATCTCACACCAGCTATAGCCTCAGTCAGCACACATTTTTCACTTCCACTGAGCCCAGTCCTGCACTGTGACACTGTGGGCTTCACATGCTATCACCATCTGCACATATTTATATCATCTGTGGCTAAAGCTACCTCCCCACAGTCTGTGTGTGTGCATTACCAGATATCTACCAGCTTGCTTCTAACTACAGCATCTGTCACGCATCAGCATAATGTTGGTGGGAGAGCTAAGTTCAGGGCAGTGCACCATGGCTGCATTCTGTATTCTCCCCTGCAGCAAATAAAACTATGATGGGTTTTCACCAGTTCTTTTAGACTCAGCATCTGTCTCACAATTAGTTTCCAGATAATTGTTCAAAAGGTGAAATCCATAAGAAATCCATAAACCAAAAT
The DNA here is from genome assembly GCA_037974445.1 of Brycinus macrolepidotus. Classification (NCBI taxonomy): domain Eukaryota; kingdom Metazoa; phylum Chordata; class Actinopteri; order Characiformes; family Alestidae; genus Brycinus; species Brycinus macrolepidotus. Next base: position 1,700 of record JBBPCZ010095058.1, on the reverse strand, counting down.
GTCATCTGCTCCAATTTCTTATTTAGTATTCACAAAGCTAACAAGCCAACGTTATTGAATAACACTGATTTTAACATTACAGTGGCTTCTGTCAAGGGGTGAAATAAAATAGACAGCATGTGAATAGTCAGTTTTAGAAGGTGATGAGCTGAAAGCAGGAAAAATGGACAAGCGTAAGGATGTGAGTGACTCTAACTAGGGCCACACTGTGATGGTTAGATGACTGGGTAAGAGCACCTCCAAAATGGCAAGTCTTTTGGGGTGTTCCAGGTATGTAGGTTCAAGGAAGGACAACTGGTGAACTGGTGATAGAGTAACGGCCATCCAAAGCTCTTTGATGCGCGTGGGGAACAAAGACCAGCCCACCTGGTTCGATCCCACAGAAGAGCTATTGTAGAAAGACATCAGAACACAGTTCCCAAGATGACCAAGAACCTACAGTGGGCATATGAGCAACAGAACTGGACCATAAAGCAATGGAAGAGGGAGGTCTGGTCTGATGAATGACGTTTTATTTTACGTCATGCGTACAACAGGTGTGTCACTTATCTGCGAAAGAGATGGATCCAGGATGCAATTTTAAGAAGAAAGCAAGTTGGCAGGGGCAATGTGATGTTCCAGGCAATGTTTTGCTTGGAAACCTTGGGTCCTGGCATTCATTTGGATGTTACTTTTCACGTATTAACAACCTAAACAAGTACACCCCTACATGGCAATGGCATTCCCTAATGGCGGTGGTCGTTTTTATCAGGATCATGTGCCCTGCGACACAGCAAACATTAAGCAGGAATGGTCTGACAAATGTGACAAAGAGATCTCAAACTGATCAAACATATGTCAGATGTGCTGGACCCCACCTTGCAGTTTGATCTGCTAGACTAGAGTTTCTGTGAACTGAATACATTTCATTCTGTGGCTTATGATTATGGAAAAAATATATGAATGGCCCAAGATGTTCATACTTTTTTACTGATTTTCTCAACAAAAGAACAAATTTTAGTTACCTAAAGAAGCTTTCCAAGAATCTTTTTTTTTATTAGAGCTTATACATAATATAGAGGTTCTGGACTGTCTAGAGTGAGGTGTGTTTACAATATGCAATGTTTACATCCTCTCCCTCTTTCCTTTTTACGTACTGTCTGCACTGTATGTCTGTATGTATGTAACAAGCAAACATACTAAAATTATGCTTTAATATTCAATGTAACAGAATTACTTTCAAGAGTGTATTGAGAGCAAGTATTCAAAAACACCACCAAGTGTTCTAAACTTAACAATGGGCCTGCCCTACCCAGTGATACTGATATGACATCTCTACATAGAATGCTAGTGAGGAAACAGTGTTTCACAGTGTTTTAATTAGAACATGTACACCAAAAGAAGGCTGAGACAATGACTGAAAACAGACCGATTTCAGCTTTGGGATATTGTGTGTGTGTAAGAGCAGAAATATTCTCTTTTGGTCCACCCCCACTAAACTTCCAACCACTAATAGAGCAGCACCAGATGTCTCTCACAGCAAACACCTTTTTCTCTCATGAACTGTCTCTCAATAACACACAAAACACTTGTGAATCCCAACTTCCCCGTAAGACTTCCACTATTGGTTTTACACCCTCCCACTTAGGGCTGCACAATTAATCGAATTTTAATCACGATCACGATTTTGGCTGCCACGATTAAATTAGGATGATCGTCGG
>JBBPCZ010095047.1:0-11162 GCA_037974445.1 Brycinus macrolepidotus | reverse complement strand
ACTAATCAGTACCTCATAAAGCAGAATGAGGTGCTTGTGTAGGAATTTAACAGACACTGGTATGGAATGGTTGTCATCCTCATAGAGATGCTGATTTAAAAATAAATTGCAGTGGTCTCTTTTTTTTCCCCAGAGCTATATATATATATATATATATATATATATAATTCAATGTGGCCTATGCAAAGGCTAAGACTTTTTTGTCTGATTTTTCCAATAATATGATGTGTGCTTCAAGAGGCAGTAAAAATGTTGAAGTGAAAATCCTCTAAAGGGAAGTGTACTTAGTTTCTCTTAGAAAACCAACAAAACATGTCATTTGACTGGGGAAGTTCAAACTTTTGCACACTACTATAAAAATACACAAAATAACCTTTGCCTAAGAAGTTGAGTAATATTCAAACAGAACAACTGAACATTATTTTCTCCTTTTACAGGGAATCCACAAACGTATTGCCTCCGGACACTATCTGGGTTAAAGGTCATATTCCACTGCCAGGCTGCCCTGTTAGCAAACACTGAACATTGACGTCAAAGGAAGAATTAAAAAGTAACCAGCAGTAATGTAACTATCAAAGTGCAAGAACCTGATAAAATAAAACGGAATCCAACATCCGTACGGATCCTTGGGTAATACTAAACGACACAAAAGAAAACAATTAAAGAAAAGTGTGATAGTCACAAGAACACCATAACCATAAGCATAATTTACACATGGGGCTTCAACCCGCATCCCTTCACTTGGGAAACTTGTCACACGGCAGCTGAGACTTGCCTTTGGACAGGGCAACTCAATAAGCCAGTGAGTCAGCTCTTGAACTTTGTGGCTTAGAATAAAGTCAACTTTCATATCTTTATCCACTAATGAATCATATATTACAGTTGCTGGGCAGCTGATGTTTGAGCGTTTCCAGAAAGATGCACGCTACATGAGCGACAGAAAGGTCTGCAATGTATGAATGATACCGCAGTTGATAGATTAGCGGTTCCAGAAAGCTCTGTTCTGGAAATACACTACTTGGAAGAGATAAAAAACTGTCAACTTTGTGACAGTTTTGTGACCTTGTTTTAAGCCTATGAGGACCAGCGTAATGCAAAGGCCTCCGCTCTCATTTATTTCACATTTACTTTTAGATCAATTAACCCCCTTGGGTTAAAAAAGATCTGGGAGGATCATAAAACGTATTAATATATTAAAAAACTGACAAACGTAGTATGACAAAAGTCCAGTGAAAATAGATTAAAAAGAGATCAAATAGTAAACGTGAAGTGTAAGTGTAAAGCTTCCATTTGTCACACGTGAACACACCACACCACACCACGGCACAGTACACAGTGTACTCATAGAACTCAGGTTAACAGTGACAGAAACAGTTTAATTCCACCCTCTGTGGTTGGTTAGGGTTGAATGTTGGCAAAATGATGTACTGTATGATGTAGTTTTTTCCACACCCACGTGGAATACAGTGGAGCTGTTACTAGAGTTTTACGTGTGACCACATAACTGACTGTGCTTACACATGTACTCACTGTATACGTCTTCATCACTAATTCCTTAAACTCTTAGATTTTGAGTTTTGTATCTGAATATTCATTATTCAGTATACATGAATTATATATAATAGTCTATATACAGTCATACACAATATAAATAGAAATATGTCTGAATACTGTATAATAATTTATATACAGACCAAATTTGACTAACACCCTTAGTCAAATGACACATTCTGTTGACCTAATAAGTGTATATATATATATATATATATATATATATAGTTCAGCAGTTCTTAAAAACTAAGGCAAAGCTGTTCAGTTCAATACTTAGCACCTATAAAAGACAAAACCTGAGAAACTGAACATTTTTGCAGTGGTCTCTTATTTTTTCTGGAGCTGTATATATATATATATATATATATATATATATAGGGAAGAGTCTTGGCTAATGTGGGATTCCACTTATTTTTTCAAAGGTCTGCATAATTAAATCATTAAGATGGAAGCAAAGTCATTCAAAGTGATTAAATACTAAATGCTCTATTCAAAAGAAACTTACAGAGTCAAAACTGTTTACCAGGCTGATGATAGGAACCAGAGACCTGAAGCCCTTAATGCCTGTTAAAGCTGGAAGCTTTTACAAAAATATGCCACCTGAGCTAGTTTTGAGATAAACTTTTGCCTTTTTTACAAGATACATGATAAGATACAAGAAGGGTGTTGTAAGGTAAAATATTTCCCAAAGCAACCATATTATATATATATATATATATATATTACTTTCACTAAAACATATAAAGAAGAGTCACATAAGTGAGGTAGATAAGTTACTCTTTAATGCACCATTTCACATTCTTACGATCCGAATGACAACTCAGCAACTGCTTAAAAACTGCTGGAATTCCCCTTTTACTGCAGTGCATGGCATTTGCTGAGTGCTTCGCATTGTTTTGAAGGAACATTGAAACCCTTAAAAACATGTAAAAGAAAAAAGAAAAAAAAAAACCCTAAATACCTAGTCGCCCTTCTGGAGAAGGGGTTTCTGATCGGTTAATGTTTACAGTAGTGTGACAGCGTTCAATACAAACTGTTTAAGTTTTGCACGCCATGCTTTCATTGTAGAGTTGCAGTGCTCAGGAAGCATGCGCTCATTCTGTATTATTGCACTTATAGCATTCATATCATTCTTTATCAATGGAAAATAAATGACAAAAACAGTATGTCTATGATTGTGATGTCAAAAGCAGAAAGCTGGTCAGAGTTTTTCTATGACCAAAGGCTTCGGTCATATATAAATATGCACGGCTCTTCTGACCTAGACGGAAGGTTCTCTGCGCTCATGGAGGCATGAAGCTTACAACACGGTCTGAAGCGTGGCCACAGCATCCTGTGGCCATTGGAGGGGCTGGGCTGCAGAGCACAAGAGCGGCGTGGAAGATGTCACTGCACACTTTCAAAACCTTGAAATAACAGACGTGGGAGGTGCTCATTTCCCGTGGCTGGAGCGTGCTAATGAACTCACTCACAACAACATCAGCAAGACTGGTGCAGTTTAAACCCTTTCAAACACGCTAAATGTCAAGCTTATATGTGTTTGTGTTGCACAGGAAAGTGAGTTAGCCATACTTAGATCAAGCAAATTTGTCAACAACTGGAACGCCTAGCCTTACTAATTAGCCATTCATCTTCAGGTCACGAACTACCATGAACTGTTTAGCCTGTATGAAATGAATATATTTATTATGTCCTTATGAAGGTGAACAATTGAAGCGTGGACTCCAATAGGCACTCTTTAAAATTAAAGTGGTTCCCTACTTTTGGCTCCCTAAAAAACTTTCAGTTCATTAGAGCCAAGGTTCTCAAAGTGGGGGGGGGGGCAAAGACCACAAAGGCTCCTTTCTTTTTTAAGCGATGGTCAGGGACTTGGGCCACATTACATTCAAAATAAAGACAGTCTACCACTCTTAGTCTGTCAACCTGTTATTTATAATCTGTAAAATTTGGGATGAGTCAATGTCCTTCATTCATCACTGCCTTACACCTGAATTAGTGAGCAATATTAGAGCAGTGAGAGCAATATGAGAAAACATAGTATCACAATTCCAAAGACAAATACTCTCACAGTAGGTTTGGCCATTTGGTATTTTAAAAAATGCCTGTGCACAGTGATACTCTTTACATTCTGCACTAAGTAAACAGGACTATCATTTTCTCTTTAAAATGAAACTTGCAGCTTGTTGATTCTGTACAGACAATATTCATAGTATGCTTTAAATGTGTAAAACTCTAAAAATAAATTTTTGGCACCACCCCCACACACGCCCCTGAACCAAACACATACATACACACACTCACACACACACACACACACAAACTTCCTTCTCTTAACACATTTCATATACACACTGAGCCATAAACAAACAACTCACACCCAAATTGCCTCTGTAACTACCCCTCTATTTATTTTATACTGCACATTATCTGTCCTGCTGCTGCTATTATTTGCACAATTGTTATTCATTGCTGTCTACCTCTATTCTACATTTTTGCAAACCTATAGACTCCGCTGCTAGAAAACAGTATCTGTCAAAATATTGTATTCATTCAAACATCAGCTGCACTAAATGCTGCCTTGTCCTGTTGTTTTGTTGCCCTTGTGTTTTTCATGCACTCTCTCTCCTGCTCTCTTTACACTCTGTGTATTTTGTCCTGTCTGCACTTATGTGTTTCCATTTTTGTTCTTGTGTTGCACCACGGTCTTGGAGGAATGTTTTCTCGTTTCACTTTGTACTGTGTGTATATGGCTGAAATGACAATAAACCTACTTGACTTGACTCATAGCTTTCGTTTCCAAACAAACATGGTTGGTTTCCTACTTGGTGATTAATGGAATTATTATAATGGAATTTTCAGAACCAGAAGTCTGACAGTGGCTGCGTCAAGAAACTTTTTGTTTCTTGTGTTGTGTCTGTTTTTGTTCTTGTGTTCCACCATGGTCCTGGAGGAACGTTGTTTCATTTCACTGTGTACTGTGTGCATATGGCTGAAATGACAATAAACCCACTTGACTTTGACTTGACTTGACTTGACATAACATAAAGGTTCTCAGAAGAATCCTGAAATCACTAAAGAACCTTTACATTTTGTGAAGGCTCTTTAGACCTTCAGACTTACGCTCTTCATGTGCACAAATCTGTTTTTCAGACCTGGTTCCTTAGGGGATCAAAAGTGGTTCTTCTATGCCACTGGTTCTCAAACTATGGTTATATTTGTATTTGTATTTGAATTTTCACACAGCACTAAAGGAGTCTCCGAAATATAATTTAAAAAGGAAATAGAGTCAACATAATACTATCAAAATAGTACTACAATTTAAAATGCCTTTACCATCATTAAAATGGGATTAAAAATAATTTATAACAGTTAATTAGAAGAATGGCTTATCATGAACTGTGATGGCAAAATAATTTCTGAGGTGGGGCCTCATGTTGTACAAAAATGGAAATAACTGTTCTGTAACTGTCCTTGGCCCTTTAATGGAGAAAAAGCCATTGAGGTTCGCCACCGCCCTCCCACCCAGTCATACTTTCGACTGGGTGGGAGGGGTTGGGTGGGAGGGCGGTGGCGAACCTCAATGGCTTTTTCTCCATTTTTTGGGGGAAAATTTATTCCCAAATTTTCTACCCAATTTAGTCATCTCCAGTTGCACCCACAAGCTAGGAATCCCCCCATCACACGATACCACCGACACTGGGAGGCTGTCTAGCAGGTGCCACCTCATTTTTTTGAACTGCTGGTGCGCTGGTGCTGGATAGCATCGTGTCGAGTGGGGGAGCAGTGGGAATACCCTACCCACCCAGAGAGAGTGAAGCCAACTGAGGTCTTTTGGACTCTTTGAATGTAATTTTTAACCTACTGCTGTCGTATAACTCTACTACAGTGAAGGTTTAATAGTTCAGCTACTGTGTTCAAAACACAAGATACTCCTGAAACTTGTAGCAGTACTCAATAAAGCTCATACCAGAAAGGAAGTATAGGAATGTGCCTATAGTAAAAGTAAAGTGTACTGTGTGGCTCACATGAATTGTTATTGGAAATGGTTTAGAATGGGGCTCCACACCATTGCTGAACCCCACACTCTTAAAAATAAAGGGACCAGAGAGGAGTGTTTGCATGATGAGTCTGAAGCACGTTTTTTAAAGGTTAAATAGTCTCCAAATAATACTCAGTTTCTTGGGAGAACCCAGAAAGTGGTAAAGAACATTGATAGTATGCAACAGTTCTTCACACTCACATATCTCATTTACAACATGTTTTTTTAAAGGACTAAAAGGGATCTTCTATAGCATCACTCAAAGAACCCTTTGTGGCACATTTATTACAGTGTAGATTTCTAGCTCTAGAGTTGTTATTGTTGACTGGTTATACTTTTTTAATGTAATAACAATGACAAAGTAATATAACACAATACAATATTCTCAATGCCCTCAAAAAGGAATGTTGGGTTTGGAAGTATCTATATTTCAGTCTCGAGCTGCCCACCCTCTTCTTCTTCCAACTGTTGTTTAAAAGGTTAGAATCCCTATTTTTGACAATATCTCTGCTTGTTTAAATGAGACAAGGAAGAAAAAATGAATACACAATTAGGCCACGTTTCTTTTAACAGTGCAACAACATGTAAGGACTAATTTGCTGCCATTCACATAAATGTACTTGGAGGCTGAATAGCATAATGAGCTGTCTAGACTCTAGATAAACCTGGCCATTTTGTAGATGTGATCTATAAAGCCCTTATTGGAAAGAAATACAGGAACTTGTCAGAGTGTACCATAAAGTGGTGACTCACTTTAATTGCCGCTGGCCTAGTTATGCATTCAGCACATTAGCGCAATTCATTTTTAGGGCGCTTCAGATAATGATGAAGTGCCCTCAAATGTTAACTACACCACCACTAATTTCCACGATAAGATTGAAATATGCAAGGTACGACAAGGAGCGAACATTTGAAAAAGTAGGTCATTTCCAGTCCTGTGATTCATCTGATCAGTCGCTATAATACTGCTATAACTGCTTTGTTACGTTAAGAGTCAAAATGTCCATTCTGTGATATATTTGGCGTGTAAAATGCAGTACTCAGTTACGGGAAAGTAATTGGCTTGTCAAATAAACTGGGAGCAGATCAGTTTACACTGAAGGTGCCAAGTGTTCTTTGGGAGTAATGCCATAAAGAACTTTTGATAGGTGGTTCTTTAAAGAAATCAGTAAATCAATATGATGAACTATTTCTAAAGATGAAAGAAAAAAACTCCATCTACTATCTATACTAATTTACCTGGCTACACTCAAGCCAATATCCATTTAAGCACCTTTATTTTTAAGAGTGAAATGCACTGGTAAATATCACCACCTGATTGCTATGCTCCAGTAGCGCTTTTACTTCATTAAAGGAACATGAGTCCTGCTCAGAATCAAAATGTAAGACCTTTCTTCTGTGACTTGAGGCAGATTTGCAACTAAGTCACGCCAAAAGATACTGATCAAAAGTGTGCAAAGAAGGTTTTGGTAAGGTCAGAGTGGTTCAAGAAAACTTCCCAAACCCCACTGAGATGCTGTGGCAGAACCTGAAACAAGCATCTGTAATTTGATACTTCAATGTAAACCCGCTGTGACAGATCTGAGGGTTTTTTAAAAAGGACAAAAATAGACACTGAGGTTCTAGGACCTGATTTTCACTTGTTCAAACCAGATGCTTTCACATATTCTCTTGAATGCAATTTCAGAGAGCCACTTTCACTTTTATGTGAGTAATTCTCTACAGTTCTCTATTCCAAAAACCACAAAGAAGGAATATGACTGTTCACAGAAGCACCATAGAAGGGTTTTAGTCGAAAATCCAAAAAAAATGAACCATTTCAAATCAGTTCACTCTCAATGACTTTTTGCAGCTCAATGAGTGAATTGTGCATTTAAAAAAAATCGAAAGTGACTGTTATAACAAATCCTTCTATCCAGAGGCCTAATTAGAGTATATTTGCATGAGAAGGAGTACTTTTAGATTCAATGTTTAAAAAATCCATTATATTTATTAACATCAACCTATTTATCTAGCAGCAATTTAATTCCTCCCATTAAAGGAGAATATTATAAGTGTTTCAGACTGGAAATAATTTTGAAATGGGACAATGCACAGCAGACAGTCAAAACAAAGGTCATTTACATACAGCAATTCTAAAGGTATAGTAACTACATCAGTCTGTTTAATTCTAGTAGATAAAGAGGTTCGAAAATGAAAAAGAAAAAAACAAAAACAAACTGAATGATGAGACTTTAAGCACAGGAACCAACGTCATAAACAGACCTTCAAGGTGGGAAAAAAAGAAATACAAAAAAGATGTAGAATATGGGCCCCTTGAAGAGTGTAAATGACAACTTTTATTTCTGCTTGAGTGATTATTTTAAAGTTTTAATGTATATTATTTTTAATACTTTCATATATTTTGGCTACTTATCTGGTTCGGAGAAGGTTATACATGACATGTTTCCACAACGTGGGGAGCCGGTGTTTTCCGCTGGTCTGAATAAATAACTAAAAAAAAAAGGCAGAGTAATGAGGAGTGACCAAAATGGACTTTGGTTTTACTGAATGAAAGTTATAATATTGTAAAAGTGTAAAAATCCAAATGGTGTGTTATGAGATGACGTCAAGCAAAATACCCAACCATGAGTCAGTCCAGCCGCTGAAATGTCCAAGCAGGTGAACGGGGGGCAGTGATGACGGTGCGAGTGGAGGCTTCAGAAGGAGGAGGAGGAAGATGGAGGTTAAAGGAGGAGGCATGAGAGAATGAGCTCATCGCAGTCATATGAGTCTACACTACGGTGGACTAGGCTGTTTCTTTCAAACTTTATTTTTATAGAGAGTGGGCTGACCTCATTCTTGTGATTGCTTAACTTAGATACAAAGACAACACACATTCAGAGCAAGACTTTTCTCTATGAGTGGCTTACCTTACCTTATTTATTAACTTACTGTTCAGTTATGTTTCCTAATAGTGAGCCACACAATGAATTATATTTATATTCTGTATTGGCAGGTCTACACTTCTGACTTCTTTCCATTTGTTCCAATGTCAAAAAGTGACAAAAATGTGGCAGAAATAAAAAAAATTGCTGAAATAAAAACAAAATGCAATAACTTATAATACTAATCTTAACACAACATACTATTTTCTGGCATGGGCATGGACTGAAAGTTGTCATAAATATAATATTCTGATACTGTCTCCAAGCATAATATAACTGAAATCAGGTCTAGCCGTGATGACACCAAAGATGCAATGATTACATTAATTATATCCTCATCGTAGAGGCAGATGAGGATATTTTAAAGCATTTGCAGGCTTGAAAAAGACTCAACTTTCAATATACAGCCTTGTGTGAATGTAGTTGTTTCCGAAAGAATACAAGAGCAAATTCGCTAACAGAACTGCTTCCTTTGTGCCGGTTTTCCTCTTATTTCCTTTTGACCGAGTGGAATGTGCAGATGGAAAATGTGGCTTTGGGCTCTGGCCCACATTCCTAGTGCATTTCAACATATGAGTAAAACTGTAGGATCTGCTTCATAACACAGGAAGATACAAAGATATGTGAAATCACAGGAAACGTGAATAAGATCTCATTGTCAGCAGCTTTTATTTTCACAGGGAGGTCTGAAGGAACTATCGTTATTATCTGTGGGAAATCAAATCCAGCCACAGATGTATAGTCACCGTGTGGTGATTTAACATGTTAAATACAGTAGGGCCATCAGGCTGCCCCATTGTAGGAGAATGTAACATCTCTGAAACAGTAAGGAGAATGAAAGAAAATGTTATGCTATGATAATACATGACCAGGAGTTCAGAAGAGCATAATCTGCATCACTATCTCTGGGAAGGTACTTCTTTTCCCACCTTCACTTTACCCAACATGGGCATCTGGGCATTGTAACAGAACTGGCAGTTAATGCTCTCCTCCAAGCGTGTTCAGCTGTTCAATGAAACTAATATTCAAACAGAGAGAGTCAGAAAGAGAGAGAGAGAGAGAGAGAGAGAGAGAGACAGAGACAGAGAGAGAGCTAACAGTGGTACCACCTGCAAGAGCCTCAACAAATGTGGTTTTGACTAATTTGCATCATCACATGTGAGGCGCCAACCTTGCTACAAAGGGCGAGACAGTAAGGAAGTCTTCTGGCTAAGCCCCCATGGAAGAAATGATACATTCAGACACTGTCTATTACTCATTTGTTTCACACCCTTCTCCTCTTCACATTATAGTGATTGTATTCGTAACTATAAAGATCAGAAATAAATTTTTACAGTTACAAGGTTGCAAAGGCCTATTAGGGGAATCCAAATGTTACAGAACATCTGTGAAACCTTTAGTAGAGCAACAGGTTAAAATAATGTCTGAGCTATGCCTATGGTACGGTAAACCTATTTGTTAATATTAAGAAGAGCTGTGAATCAACAACACTGAATGACGTCAGCTTTCTTGGAAGCCGCCATTTTTCTTTAAAACATATTTCCTACTATTTGTTTTCATCCTCAGATGGTTCTTTTTTAATAAGTCACCAACTTTACCACTTAATCTCTGACCAGTTGATCAGATAGCACATTACCCTTCTTCTCTGTCCAGGTTTCCAGGTTGAAGTTTCCTGATTTGCCCTCTCTGTTGACCTTTGCGTAATCTGCGTTCTAATCGACAGTACGTCTATGACCTAGTTTGTATCTTCCAGCCGCCTTAAGCAGGGGCTCTTTGTTCCGTATGGGGGCTTGTTTTCAATTCTGAAAATAACCAGCAGAATACATGGTTTCCATCCCCACATCTAGCTGAGTCTGACTGAACTCATGGCCCAAAGCTAGCGGAAAATTCATAGTTTCACTGGAGGGGGAGAGATACTTCAAAACAATAGGAAATCTAAAATCCCAAAAATGCATACTTTTCTTTTAAAAGTGAACAATATATGTTTCATTATTACTCAAATTAATTAACACCACTCTGAATCATCATCAATGCCGGTGTAGTCTTGTCATAGTGAGAAATGTCATATCGAAACTACAGTCATATTGTTACTAAAATATTGATGTCAACTGTCTAACTGTGAATGAATTCATTTGACAGAAGAGAAAAAACAAAAGTTGTTTTTTTTGTTGGCTTGTGATTCTAAGAATTACCAAAAAAAATTAGCCTCGGATTAGCCTTCGTTTTTCGTAATGTTCTTACGAAAAGTGCTTTATTTCAGGATTTTCTTCTACTGTCTGTTTGATTGGAAGTGCAGTACTGACAAACATCACACATGTCTCTAAAGGCTGTTAGCTTAGCTTGCTTAGGTAAGAGTTATTCAAGTGTTCGTGCAGTAATTCATGTACTTACACACACATCAGATCAAGCAATTTACCAGTTGAAGAGTGCAGCTGATTGAGAAACAGTGTGTTACTGATGATGGAAATGCTTATGCAGTTTTTGTGTGTGGTTATCATACACTGAAGCCACAATTCATAATATTTCTCAATCATGAGGGAGGAATAGAGCAATAAAGCAGGATGCTCTGATCATTACATCATTAATTAAACACTCTCTCTCTCTCTCTCTCTCTCTCTCTCTCTCTCTCTCTATATATATATATA
>JBBPCZ010094967.1:0-11164 GCA_037974445.1 Brycinus macrolepidotus | reverse complement strand
GACGTTTTTAAGAGCGCCAACAGAAACACGGTGTTGAGGAGCCTTTACGATTAATTAACCGTGCCGTTTTAAATCACAGTTAATCGTGAAATCGGTTAATCGTGACATCCCTAGTTGGAAGCATTAAGAATTTCCCTGAATCTGACTGACTTTGACAAGGGCCAAATTGTGATGGCTAGTCAACTGAATCAGAGAATCTTAAAAACGGCAGGTGTTGTGGGGTGCTCCTGGTATGCAGTGGTCAGTGTATACCAAAACTGGTCCAAAGAAGGACAACCCGGCAACAGGGTCATGGGCAACTAATTTTCACTGAAACCTATGGGGAGCGAAGGCTAGCCTGTCTGGTCTGATCCCACAGAAGAATGACTGTAGCACAAATCGCTAAAACAGATCATGCTGAATCTGATAGAAAGGTGTCAGAACACACAGTGCATCACAGCTCACTGTGTATAGGGCTGCATAGATGCAGATCAGTCAGAGTGCCCATGCTGACCCCTGTCCACCGCCAAAAGAGTCTACAATAGGGCACCTGAGCATTAGAACTGGACCATGGATTATGTTTACTTCTACATCATGTGGACAGTCAGGTTTGTGTATGTTGCTAACCTGGGGAAGAGATGGCTCCAGGATGCACTATGGGAAGAAGGCAAGCAGGAAAAGGTAGTGTGAAGCTCTTGGAAATGCTGGATAACTTTGGGTCCTGACATTCATGTGTGATGTTACTTTGACATGTACAATCTACCTAAAGATTGTTGCAAACCAAGAACACCCCTTCATGGCAGGATTTTTCCCTAATGGCAGTGGCTTCTTTCAGCAGGATAATGCTCCCTGCCACACTGCAAAAATGGTTTATGAATGGTTTGAGGAACATGACAAAGAGTTCTTGGTGTTCACTTGGCCTCTAGTTTCCCCAGGACTCAATCTGATCAAGTATCTGTGGGACGTGCTGGTGGGCCCCACCTTGCAACTTACAGGAGGTTAAAGGATCTGCTACTAATGTCTTGGTGCATGATACCATAGCACAACTTCAGAGGTCTTGTGACGTCCATGCCTTGATGGGTCAGAGCTGTTTGGTAGTACAAGAGGGACTTACATCATATTAGGAAGGTGTTATGACTGATCGGTATATATGCTTTCATTTGGCATGAGGATATGAACAGTCTGCATCCTCAGTTTGCCTAATTTTATAGGACTTGTCTCAGATCTGCCTTTATGTCAGACTGGCCTTTACATTGCAGTCTTTCCTGAAATATATTAAATTGTGTGAAGCCCACCAGCTGCATCAGAGGTGGACCCCAAACAAATAATTATGCAACTTGCAGATAGGTGATACCACTTCGGAGATCATTTAGATGCATTCAACTGGTTAGTGTGTTAAAAAGTGGAAATAGTTCTCAGTTAAAAACACCACAGCTGGATGAACTAACAAAATAACCTGATGAGGAACTGAAAATAAATAAGTTAAATTAATTATTATAATTGTAAGTGAAATCTCTAGACCAGTGAAGTGCTGGCTAATACAGTTCTTTGGTCTAGAGATTTCATTTTAAATCATAATAATTATTTAACTATATTTTTATTTACTCTCTTATCATTTGCTATCCTGTCGTTGCTTCATTTGCTTTGACAACTGAGTGCTTTCAAAGTATATGACAGGATCCTCATGCACCTCCACTAGCTCATGGTTAAGTCTCATACAAAATCCTCCTCCTCCTCACCTACAAATTACACTTGCACCCCAGCCCTTATTGGACATGCTTTTCCCCTACACCCTGTCTCAGATTCTGTTGTCCACAGACAAGGGCCTACTCTCTATCCCCAACACTAGATTACGGTCCTTTGGGGACACAGCCTTAAATGCTGCTGCCCCCACCCTCTGGAACTCGCTCCCTCTTGAGATCTGCAATCCTCGGTCTCTGGACATTTTCAAAAAGCACTTGAAGTTTCACCTATTCTCTAAGGCCTTTGGACTCTGACTTTGCAACATTGGAGTCACTGAAAGGCTTTATAAATGTAAGTTATTATTATTATTATTATTATTATCAGGTTATTGTTATTATTATGTCCTTACCTGATTTGTTAGATGATGAGTCCTCTGATGAGACTGTAGAAGTCTGAGCCTGACTGTCAGAAGGCTTCAGTTCAGAGCTTGCCTCCCCAGGGGGGCTTTCAGGTTTGCCTTTTGCAGAAAAATAAAGACACTCATTTAATCTCAGGACAAAACTCCAAAGCACATACAAGACGGACATCAATTACTACTCAAACAGACTGTGATTCTGTACTCACTGTAAGAGCAGATCATTGGGTACCAGTCTTTGGAAAAGAGAACATGCACCACTCTACAGATACAAAGGCTTAAACAACCAGTGCACACTTACTCATGTTCTTAGAGGGTTCTGAATCTTCAGCGACTTCGACCTGCACCTTCTCTTCCTTGGGATCAATATCCATTGGTGTTTCAGTAGAGTCCTCTTCTATTGTCCTAATATTAGGCCAATAATTTGTTTCTAGTTCCACATCTTCTGCTGAGTGCTCCTTATCTTCCTCCAACCTCTTCTGAATAGTTTCTTCTGTTTCCAAGTGATTCTGTTTTGTCTGTATCATCTCATGTTCCTCTGATACCTCTTGCTCCATTTTAAATTTCATCTCTTCCCCTGTGTTCTCTGCAGATTGTCGGTCTAGTTCTTCTGGTTCTTTATGTTCCTGGGGACACTTCTGCACCCCGTCTGTCTCTAATGCGACACCAAGATTAATGTCTAGATCTTTATGCTTCACCTCCTCTAGTTGCTCCTGCTTTTCCTCCTCATCTAAATTCTTCATCTCTGACTTCTTGTCTTCCACTTCTTGCTTCCCTTGATGCTGTCCAGCATTCTCTCTGTCTGCCTCCTGATTTTGATGCCTCATGTCCTGCGGTTGCTCCTCCTTTTCCTTCTCTTGACTAATAAGTTCTTGGCCTTTTGACTCTTGCTGTTCCTGCCCACCCTCCTCATCCCCTGACTGTTTGTCCACCTCCTGTCTGTTATCTAGACCTTGCTGCCTCATTTCTTCACTTTCAGGCTCTTTCTTTTCCTGACTAATTTGATGTTTCTCCTCTTCCACTGCTTCAGGTTTTCTGTTGTCCTCTATCGCCTCCTCCTGTTCATGCTCCATCTGTTGGTCCTCTTCTAGTCTGATGTCTAGACCTTGCTGCTTCATCTCTTCACCTTCAGGCTCTTTCTCTTCTTGTTTAATTTGATGTTTCTCCTCTTCTACGGCTTCTGGTGTTTTGTTTTCCTCTATCGCCTCCTCCTGTTCATGCTCCATCTGTTGGTCCTCTTCTTGTTTGTTGCCTAGATCTTGCTGGCTCATCTCCTCCTCTGTGTTTTTTCCAGCAGACTTGTCAGCATGCCCCTCCTGACTCCCTTCCATCAGGTTAACTTGAGGACCAGGTTCTTGTACTGCAGACTGAGAGGTGCTCTGACTGTCTGACTCCCCCAGGACATGGGAACCCTGGGCATTTAGTGTGCTTTCAGCATCACCACTTTCAGCCTGAGACACGATCTCCATCCGTGTACCTTCTTCTTCTGGAGACTTGGAGGAGTCAGACATCTTTTGCAAGTCTGAAAGACACCACACCATGCAGAATCAGCAGTCATTTACTTAAGAAGAAATACATTTAAATAACTAACTAAATAAGGCATCTCAGCTAACACGCTCTGGGAAAGTAGTTATAAAATGACAACACTTGTTTATTCAGCACAGCAGTGAAGTGTCCAGGCCTTCTCGTCCAACATCAGTACCTGACCTCATAAATGCTCTACAGAATGAACGGGCACAAATTCCCACAGAAACACTCCAACACCTTGCGGAAAGCCTTCCAAGAAGAGCAGAAGCTGTTATAGCTGCAAAGGGGGAACAGCTCTATATTAAAGTCCCTGTTGGTGTAGTGTTCAGGCGTCCCGATACTTTTAGTGTATATAATTCAAATACATTTTCAAATCACATTCAACATTTTCCAACCGAAGTTAACAGTTGTTATTATGTCCTTGAGATTGATGTATGCTAATGAACTCTGTTCTGGTTGTACTGTTCATCATCGAAAACACAGTACTGACAAAAGCACTAATAAGTGGGTGTGGCTAAACTGCCCTGAACTGAATAGGAAATGACAAAGGCAAATGTATTGGTCTTCATGACGTCACAAAAACAATGAATTTAAAACAGGTTGCTTTTTGCAGCTTAGTTTCAATATCAGGACTGGAAAGTGAAGGGTGGCCCCCACGTTTTGAAAGTTTATACTAAAACGGGCAGCGTAGGACACAAAACACATTAAAAAAGGGAGGGAAATGCTGTTTTAACTGATGGGGCAAAATATGAGGCAAAAGTTAACAGCAGCTAAGACTCTAGACAGCTAATAAATAAAACAGGGACCTGGCTGAACTCTTCTCTTGTAAAGTGTTTTTGTGTGGTCAAAGAAGGCTAAAACAAACTATGGTTCAAGTAAATGCATATTCCAAAGCAGCACGAACTGGTAATTCACCTACAAATGCATTAAAAGTCTGCAGTGGTGTGTTTAAAAGCTCGTTTCGCAGTGGTTACTACAGCCACGCAGGAGTGCTGCTTTAAATTACACACACACACACACAGGCTGTGTTTACATGCAGAGCTGGGCTCCAGCAGCCCGGACAGAGACCTGAGAGCAGGCTGAGAGACTCGGAGAGTTGCGAAACGAGGCAGAACCGCATCTTCAGCAGCACAAATACAGGTTTTTGAGTCCCGTTTTAGCAGAAAGACCACAGATGGCTGAGGTGGTACAACGAAGACTGCCCATTTTGGGCCATTTCAGTCGAGCAGCTAGACTTTAACGTGCATTTCCGCTTATTTTTTTTAATTTATTATTTCTGCATTATAAAAATGTGTAAACACGCTCCTTCAGAATGGCATGAAATTTCTGAAACAGCGACTGTTTATAGTGCTGGTGATGGGAACCAGACGTCCAGTGGCCCTTAAAATCTACCTTGCCTCATACAGGGCTGCTCTAAATCATCAACCTGATGCTTGTTTTGATACTTTCGAGACAAGTATCAAAATATATATTTAAATATTCTAAATATATATTTAGAATCTGTTTATTCTAGAGAAATGCGTATAACGCAAGTTTACCCATAGAAAAGGTTTATATATATATGACACTACCGTCATCAACATTGCACATAAAAACTCACCAGACCTCTGGTTTCACTCAATAAATGTCTATTTTTGTGCTCCCATCATCACCACTGTAAAGAAAATCTAAACCAAGCAGACTTTCTAGTGCACCATTTCACACCAAACCTGTCTAAATTACTTTTTTAGCAGTTAGAGGACTGAATCAGACAGAATATTTGTAAAAATGGGTGTGAAATCTTTGTTATTTATGATAGAGATGATGTTGGCACAGCCATTTTTGCAGAGCATTAGAGTTAAGCTATAAAAGTGGGAAACATCTGGATGTGAGTGAGAGAGCAGCTGGATTTCAGGGTTATTTCAGACTGTCTGAGGTTCTGGAGAGAAGAGACAGCAGCTCTGGTTTGTGTGGTTTCAGATCTTCTTGCAGTGAGGCTGGAGGAGGCAGAACCTGCTCTCTGCTGGAGCAGCTGGAGTTAAAAGAACTGTTCCGACCAAGCAATTAGTCCAGGCTAGTCCAGCTGCACCCTGCACCCTCCACACACACTACCACCACGCGGGCCACACTCTCCAGCCCCTCCGTACTGACCTCGGACTGCAGCAGCACACCAACCCGTCACACAGCACGGCCCATGCACAAGTCCTGCGAGAGGTTACCAGGCTCCAGAGTGCAAAAAAATACTAATTCTGTACATGCATAAAAAAGTAAACAACGTGCAGACTGCAGCTAACTCTCAGTCCCGCTAAAGCCCTTCCGCACGGAGCTCCAGCTCCACTCCCCCCGCAGAAAACTCCGCACCGGGCTGCGGCCACAGCGGCATCGAGCGGCCAACAGGCGGATTCCTCCAAGCACCCTCACACTGCACAAAAACAGCACCCTCTAACAACAGAAACAGCCACACAACACTCAGCTGCCCTCACACCGCACAAAAACAACCACACAGTAATCAACTACACCTCATACTGCACAAAAACAGCACCCTCTAACAATAAAAACAACCACACAACACTCAACAATCCCTCGAACTCCACAAAAACAAGCACACAGTATTCAACTGACCCTCATACTGCACAAAAACAGCACCCTCTAACAACAAAAACAACCACACAACACTCAACAATCCCTCGAACTCCACAAAAACAAGCACACAGTATTCAACTGACCCTCATTCTGCACAAAAACAGCACCCTCTAACAATAAAAACAACCACACAGTACTCAACTACCCTTCGTACTCCACTAAAACAACCACACAGTACTCAACTACCCTTCGTACTCCACAAAAACAACCACACAGTACTCAACTACCCCTCCTACTGCACAAAACAGCACCCTCTAACAATAAAAACAACCAAAAACACTCAACAATCCCTCATACTCCACAAAAACAAGCACACAGTACTCAGCTACCCCTCATACTCTACAAAAACAACCACACAGTACTCAACTACCTCTCACACTGCACAAAAACAACCACACAGTACTGAACTACCCCTCATACTGCACAAAAGCAGCACCCTCTAACAATAAAAACAACCACACAATACTCAACTACCCCAAATACTCTACAAAAACAACACACTGAACTCAACTACCCCTCATACTCCACAAAAACAACACACAGTACTCAACTACCCCTCATACTGCACAAACAGCACCCTCTAACAATAAAAACAACCACACAGTACTCAACTATCTCTCATATTGCACAAAAATAACCGCACAACACTTAACTACCCCTCATACTGCACAAAAACAACCACACAACACTTAACTACCCCTCATACTGCACCAGAACAACCACACAGTACTCAATTACCCCTCATACTGCATAAAAACAACCACACAGTACTGAACTACCCCTCAATAAAAAATAGCGCTGACCTGTCGAGGCATGGACTGACCAATGAAGGTGTGCTGTGGGACCAAGATGTTAGCAGCAGAACCTTTACGTCCTGTAAGCTGCAAGGGAGATCCTCCATGGACTCCAGAACACCTCTGAAGGTGTGCTGTGGGACCAAGATGTTAGCAGCAGATCCTTATAAGTCCTGTAAGCTGTGAGGTCTTCCATGGATTGGATTAGTTTGTTCAGCACATCCCACAGATGCTTGATCAGATTGCAATCTGGAGAATTTAGAAGACAAGTAAACACTAAGAACTCTTTGTCATTGTCCTCAAAAATTCCTGAACAGTTTTTACAGTGTGGCAGGTTCATTATCCTGCAAAAAGAGGCCACTATCATTAGAGAATACTGTTGCCATGAAGGGTGAACATGGTCTGCAGGCATGTAGATGCCCATTATAGGTGCTTCCAGTGATGGACAGGGGTCAGCATGGGCACCCTGATCGGTCTGTGGCTAAGCAGGACAAACTAGTCCAATGGAGGCTCCACCTTACATCTTACAGGAGTTAAATGATGCTGCTAATGTCTTGGTGCCAAAAACCACAATGCACCTTCAGAGGGGGGAATCTACATAATATTAGATTAATAAATTTAATGTAATGGCTGTTTAGTGTACAAAAAGCAAGCTTATGGTTTGGTCTTAAAATATTCCGACTATCAAAATGGTCCCCATCAGATAAACAGCAATTAAAGCTAGCATCTTTAAGAGAAGAGGAAAACATAAGTTTTATTCCTGCTTCAGATATGAAAGAATATTTACAGGTTTTCCTCCGTGAGAAGACAACTCAACACTGAGAATCTGAAAGGATGTGGAGCCTTTACTGAGAAAAAGAAACAGATATTTGGCACTGAAACACAGAAACTGGACATCTGATATATAGAGTAATGTTTTATGGACTGATGAATGCACATTTGCAATTGAGGTTGCAAGAAGCATGAAAAAATATTAATCTGAACAGAATGGAAATTATAGTAGAGGTAAAAGGTGACTGCACAAAATACTAAAAATATATATGTTACATTTAGTTGTGGAGGCTTCAGTGTAATTTTTTCTTCTTTTATTTTGGCGTATTACTGTACACCTCTCCCAATCTCTCTATGTATCTCTCTGTCTGTGGCTGCCTGTCCATATCTTTAAGTTAACAGAGCTGACTAGGATATGAATGTCTATTTGTACATAATGGCAATTTTATTAGAGTTTAAATAAATCAGCTCTTTAAATTGCACAGTATCAATGGAACATAATATGAGATAACTATGAAATGATTACAACTATCAAAATCACCTTAAAGCAAAAAGGTGCCACCCTACTGTGACTTACAACCAACAACAGAATGGTGAAAAGAAGATTCAGGACAACAAACCAAAATAAAAGAGTTTATTTGCATCGTTTATTTATTACTTACTCTTGTACAATTGTCTCATAACCAAGTTTCTCCAGGATGAATTATACACAGGAGTGTTGTCTTGTTCTAATATCTAGTACCTCTGACATTCTGATGTATCGGACCAACATTAGTGGCTTACACTCATTGGTTCGTCTTAAAACACAAAATGTACACCTGCTGTTCAGACATTTGGTATTATATTTACTTATGGAACAGCTGACTGTTATAAAGATAGTAGAAAAATCGTGGCAAGAGGATTCAATCAGGTCTCTATGTGAACCAAATCAGCTTTTTGTGATGTTGGTGCCTTTGGTTTTCCTGGTTGGTGTCTAAGGGTGGACACTTTGTTATCCAACTCATCCATGAAGCCCTCGTCTATAGATTCACTGTCCTTTTCCTCTTCTTCTCCTGCACCTTCAGCCGGGAGGAAAATGTGCAGCTGTGGTCTGGCTGTGTTCGCTGTAGAGGGTGGAGGTCGCCGGGGAAGACATGGCGTCCCCCTGATGGATAAAGTCTCGTTGAGTGGGGCCTGTCTGTACTGCTTCACCAAAGGTCTCAGGCCACACTGTCCAGCCGCCAGCCGCCGAGCCCGTGTGATGGACTGATCTAATTTGGAAATAGGCCTTATTGGCTGAGAAAAGTGGGTGTACACTGGTTGGAAGTTCTGTTGTGGTCCATTAGTATTTTCAAACGACTTGCAAAGGGAAAGAGAAGGGAAACTTTTCCGAGGAGATGGGCAGCAATTTCGAGGAAACCCCTGGAACATCACTCGTTGGACTGGAGCGAACAGGGATGGCTCACTGAAGCTGGGGACATTTAAAAAACAAAACAAAACAACAACCACTATTAAAGAGGAAATCCATCATTTTTCTGCACGGTTAAATTGTTAAGATGTCAACGGTCATTCAGAGTAGTTTGCTGAGAAATGCCTGATTCTAGAGAAACCTCGAAAGTTGTGACAGGAAATAGACTTCCAAAGCCTTCAATGTTGGAGTTCCCAAATCCAAGTGGTGACCATGTATTCTACCAACCTGACCCAGCCAAAGAAGAGCTTGTTAATTAGCTAATGAGTTGAATAAGGTGTGCTTAATGACACAAAAATGTGCTTAGTATGGGGTCACCAGCCCTGGAACTGGAAACTCTGGCTTTAATGTTTCTTAAATCCACAGAAAGTTGTTGCATGAAATGGTAAAACACATTGCCTGCTACTTGAGATGTTGTTTTGAATAAAGGGTTTATGCTAAAATGTATTTTGATTGTATTCATGGTGGAGAGATGTGTGCAGGGCATTGCAAGGTAAAATAGTCCCCAAGGAAAAGTATTTTACATTTATGAATATTACATATAAACCTCAGATGTTCACTGGCTGTTTGGAAAGTGACTTAAATGGCAACCCCTGGTTCCTATTACCACCACTGTGAAGAACTCTGAACTCTGTACATTTCTCTACGATGAACCACTTGACACCAAACTAGACTGAATAGCTGCGTACATCTCAAAGACTGATTTGTTCAAAACTTTTTGAAAAATCTGAATCCTTTTTATGTGTTTTTTCAAAAAACAGCAGCTCTGTTGCTCTGAAACTGCTCAGTTCTAAGCGGAAACTGACGAATGGGTTAGAGAAACAATTGGCATGTTTACATACACTCTCAGAATGATGTTAATTAACACCATATTTTGTATGAGGCCACAAGAATACAGCATATCTCTGATGCAGCTTGTGTAATGACAACCCATTACTTGAATATGATCGGTTGTTGTGTTAAAGTAGCTCAGACATTCCTGACGTTAATTTGTTAAAACATCTGTGTTTGGAGTGTAATATTAGCTCATAACATTAACATTTTAACAACCGCACCATCTCCTCTTTTGGATTTTAGTGGCAGGCACACTGAATTAGAGCAGCTCTCAGTTATTTAAAACCTTAGCTGCCTGCAAGCCACCTGATAAATGGAGCCGATAGGACTGTTGTGTTGACTGTGAGCTGTGTGGGTCTGTTGCTATGTGAGAAGTGCTTAGCTCAGGTTTCCTGGCACACATTGTACACTACCTACTGGAAACAGCAGTTTAGAAATCTGAATGGCCCTGCCTATAGTAGGAGTAAGTGGGTGACTGGGGTGAGAACGATCTGGCTTTTGGTGTAGGTTGAAATCAACAAGTGAAGTTAGTTTCAGATTAACATGGAAGTGCAGCTGCTTTTACGGTGATCTGGACTGAATATCATGTATTGGTTTCTAGGTTTGAGGGTCTCTAAGCTGGTTGACCCTGTTGAGAACTGTGAAGGGCTGCAAAAATCTTTGCTCATATGATAGGAATCTGATACACAGCTGACTTTTTAAAAGAAGTACCGTCTTGGCAGAAATGTCCAAATATGTCAGAACAAAACCTTCAAACCTCATATCTTCTCAAACAAACAAATAAATAGCAAAAGAAAAAAAATCCAACTTTCAATACTAGTTAATGTAACCACTTTTTATTGTTTATAAGTCATTTTGGACGATTTCTACTAGTTTACTCACTCGCATACAGTGTAAACACAAGCTGGCTTTTACAGAGTCGTTCTTTCTCCAATATGTTAACTTTACAGGTGTAGAGTTTTTAATATAAGTAACTGAAACAATACACACTATATCTATCTATCTATCTATCTATAGCCATGGAAAAAAATAAGAGACCACTTTTCCCTTTTTTTCTGTTCACTGTTTGTACAATTTGCGGCAGTGTGTGTG
>JBBPCZ010094956.1:0-11165 GCA_037974445.1 Brycinus macrolepidotus | reverse complement strand
CTCTAAACACAAATGTATGTGTGAAGATATATATATATATATATATATATATATATATATATATATATATTATGTCACTATCCTGTTACAAAAAATGAAAAACAGTCCACTGCCAATTGCATGTAGTTAAGAATACATAGTCAGAGAAGCTGTCTAAACTTTGGCCCTATCATTGGGAGATGGTGAATTCAATGCCCAACGATGTTACTTTTGTTTCCGATCAGTTTAGGAAAGCACAATTACGTTGGCAATTACCATTTTCCCAAATGCATTACTTTGCATTAGTGGCAGTTCAACAAATGGTGCAGTGGTAAGCTTCACGTGACTTTGTGGAAACACAGGTAAGCCTTCACCCAGGATTTTTTCAAGGATTTTTATAAATCAAATTCACTGGTAGCCTCAAAATTCTTACATATGTACATATTAATTATGCTACAAATATCTCTTAGTGCTACTGAACCTTTTAGCCTTACAGCACCAACATTAGCTCATAAAAATTAAAAGTACAGTCTTGTGTTTTACAAGATCTCTCTCAATTTCTGCTTTAGAAAATGGAAGAAAGGGCTTTTGACTGTCATACTGACTGTACCCAATAGAGTCCCTCCATTCCAGATAAAAACAAGGGTTCCACCTGACAGGAGACTTTAATGATGTGAATTAATTTGATAAATTCGTATCTACCAAGAGATGGTCAGTGTGTTGTAGTAACTTTAATATCTAATCTCTGATGTATGGTCTCATTTTCTAATGACTAGACCAAAAAGGCAATGTCTTTTTTATCCTTATGTCTCTCCTTCTCTGTCTCACTCTCTCTCTCTCTCCTCTTCCCTCTGTTTAAAGCATCCACTACTCCAAATGCTTAACAGGAGACTCAGTATGGTCTGCGCTTGGGTTTCCATGGAAACAGGCAGGCATTCTAATTGATGAGATTTTGTGATTGCCCACTTCCTCTGTACTCATAACTTAATCTGTGTCATTCCTCTGATGGCATGATGGCATCTTCTCACACACAAAGAAACACACAAATACAGACATTATCCCCTTATACCTGTCTCACTCTGCTCAGAGTGAGTGAGCAAGGGAGCCAGAGAGAGAGTAGGATGGACAGTATAAAGCAGATAAAAATATTCACGCAATTGAAGACAAGCTCCTGCCCTTGCTTTAACCTTGCAATCAATGTTACATGAACCTGTCCTCAGCAATCCACACACACACAAACACACACACACACACACACACACACACACACACACACACACACACACACACACACACACCTTCTTCACCAGGCCGTCCTGCACACAGAGGACAGAGGGACTATCTTGTTAAAGGGTTTGTGTAATGGTATCTCCCTTTCCCTCCCACAGCGAATTAACAAATAAAAGTTCTCAGACAGCTGCAGCTGTGTGGTCCTGACTTTTGTAAGTGTAAATTGCTACTAGTACTTTTTAATAAAAGGCTATTGTTAAACAAGTGCTTCTTATTTAAAACTGAATGGGTAAATCCACATATCCACACACCAACTAGCCATAAGTTTAAGATTGCCCAAAACTCTACAGCCCCAGCTCGTGCCACCAAAACAGTTTCTGACTGCTAAAGGAATGGACTCCAGAAGACCTCCAAGGTCTAGAGCCTGCTTCCCTTCTCCTCGTAGTGCGACGTGGTGCTACCTTACCCCCAGGTAAGTGATCCAGCCAGGCCCACATGATGTGATTTATTAGACCAGGCCACTTTCTATTGTTGAGTGGTGAAGTCCAGATGCTTACATGTCCATTGTAGATGCTTTCAGTGGTGCACAGGGGTGAGCAAACTCCAACCAGTTTGTGGCTGCACAACCCATAATCAGCAAGCTGCAATGCAATCTGTTCTGACAAATTTCAGTCATAGCCAGCATGAACTTTTTTAGCAGTTTGTGCTACAGTAACTCTTATAAGCCTTGGGCATGCATCCTTAGATCGCTTAAGGTAGGTACTAACCACAGCATACCAGGAACATCCCGTAGGAAAGATGCTCGCTACTATAATATGACTCTTTTCATAGTTGCTCAGATCCTTATGCTTGAGCATTTTGCTGCTTCCAATATATTAACTTCAAAAACTGACTGTTCACTTGCTATCTAATATATATCCCACCTCTCGGGGTAACAATGTAACAACATAATTAATGTTATGCACTTCACCTGCCAGTGTATCAGTGAGCATCACGACTCACTGCTGTGTGCATAAATTATTAGAGGACTGAAGTTTCTGATAGTGGATCAAACTTCAGAGAACTCAAACAAACTTCAGAGAACTAATCGAATAATGGAAAAAAAAAAAGGACGTAACTGGGACCCATTGCTACCATACGTCCTCTTCACAATTAGGGAAACTCGCCAAGCCTTCACCAGGTTCACCCCATTCAAACTGCTATCTGGCCAGAGGCCTTAGGGGCTGCTGGACGTTGCCGTGAAAGTTGGGAGACCCAACCAGCCCCCATCCGCTCATCCATAGAGTTTGTGCAGGAGTTACAGGCCAGAATGGGAAAGGTTACAACCAATAGAACTTATGATTGAAGCCAAGCGAGGTCAACCAAAAATCTATAACTGACCCGTACAACCCTGAAAATTCCAAACTGGCGATAAGGTTTTGTTACTGGTACCCAACAGCACCTTAGAGCTTGTAATGGATGGCCAGTGAGGACAATAACAAGAGTCGCGTCACTTGCTGGTTCCTGGCCCTACAAGACTTCTCGTTTGATGTGCGGCATCGGCTGGGGACAGTGCATAGCAGTGCGGATGCCCTCTCCTGCCAACATGCCTCATAGGCAGCCCCCAACCAATACAGTGCAATTGAGTGCACGGCTCTATGCTGTGACATTCATTTATTTTCTGTAACCACTTGTTCCCTACTAGTGTTGCAAGTACCCGGAGACAGGGACTCACGCTGGGTGGGGATCCAGCCCACCGCAGGGCGAACATACACACACCATTCACTCACACACACAGTCAATTTAGAATCTCCAATTCACCTGACGCGCATGTCTTTGGACTGTGGGAGAAATCTGACA
The DNA here is from genome assembly GCA_037974445.1 of Brycinus macrolepidotus. Classification (NCBI taxonomy): domain Eukaryota; kingdom Metazoa; phylum Chordata; class Actinopteri; order Characiformes; family Alestidae; genus Brycinus; species Brycinus macrolepidotus. The sequence continues at coordinate 8,117 of JBBPCZ010094956.1, read as the reverse complement.
TCCCGGAGGAAACCCACACCACCACAAGGAGAACATGCAAACTCTGCACACACAAGGCCAGTACCTGGATTTGAACCCCCAACCCTGGAGGTTGAAAGGCAACAGTAATACCCACTGTGCCACCATGGGTCCTGCTGTGACATTCTAACTGCAAATCAATCTTTCTTACTGTGGCTGAAATGTTGACAAGCAAATGGAAGAAAGAAAGCTGAATGTGAGTGAGTGTGAAAGCAGTGTGCAAATGATTCAGAGAAAGAGGGAGGAGAGATATAGAGAAGGAGTGGAAGAGAGACAGAGAATGAAAGTGACAGGTAAAGGCAAAAAGAAAAAGAGAGATAGACAGAGAGAGAGAAAGAGAGTGAAAGAGAGTGAGAGTGAAAGACCAAGTGGGGAAGACATACATTGCACCCTGTCGACCCAATTAGGTTTGCCATCATCGAGCGACTTCTTTCTAGATACTGGAAGAAGGTCAAAGAAAACAAAAATAAACCCTCCTCTTTTATTCTTCTCTCTTTCTCTCTCTCTCTCTCTCTCTGTGACAAGCCTCACTCATCAAGTGGATACAGGGATTCATTTTAAAATACTTTTCTTTTGACAAGCCCTGGGGCAGTGCCTATCATCTTTTTAATATCTCATGCACTGTAATTCCCTACCAATTACCTAAAGAGTCTAATTAAAAGAACCATTCAGGCTGCTGCAAAGACAACACCCTTAATTAGAACAGTCATTTTACATAAAATATCTAATGAAATGAAGTAAATCAAAATATTACTGGTATCACGGCATTAATGACCACAATAGAAAATTCTTGTGCCTAAAGCAACTAATAGTGGATGCCCAAGATACTGAAGTCATTTTGAATCTTAAACTAATTGTAGCTTTTTTATTTTTCTTTATTGATGGGGGAGCAAGGGGGGGCAACAATTCCCCCACTAATTCAGATGTTTAATCTTATTAATTACAGGCCCTCTTTCCGTAGTGATTTCGATTGTGTGTGGAGGAGGAGCCGTGTATTGTGTTTCATGCCAACATAAAAACAAATCATCCTTCTTAGCTTTTCACAGTGCACCAATTCATGCAGAGAGTCACACACAGAGCGTTGTTGCTCTTTCCTTTCATTCAGCGAGGCTTTGATTGAATAATCCCTCTTATATTGTTATATTACAGGGCTTCACATGCTAATGGATCTCAGTAATCTAGATGCTGGCTGACTCAATCCCCTGGCCATAGAGAATATCACAGATCTAGTGCAACTGCCGTGTGACAAAAGCCAGATGCTAGCCCAAAGGTGCAGGGAAAAGAGCATGCCATACAGTGCCAAATTAGATGACAGCTGTAGCTAGCACACTGGCCTGTACAAATCTATGTTAGCCTGGAGCCACAGCTGAACTGAAGAAAGACTATTAGTGTGCAGCTGTGGCACACTTCGGTATGGTAAAGCCACATTAACATAGTGCATGGCACCAGTCAATTGCACTGGTCGGAGTTTGCTATACAAGTGGACAGTGGATATAGGCTATATAATTAAACATGGACTGCAAACTGACTTAAAAAAATTCCAATTATTATACCCTCCTTACTTTCTGTAATGCAGTCCTTCTCTTATACTTTGTCTAAAACACACTTAATCTTCAGTAGAGTCCAAAAGTCTGAGGCCACTAGTGGAAATGCTTCTATTTTGCATTCCTTTTTGATTTAATATTAGAAAAAATGCAAAATAATTTAATTACAGATAATATTGTTTAGCAAAACAGTTTACAATTCCGTGATGTTCATGTTCATCTTTTGTTTTAATGACAGCATCCACTCGAGCCGACTGAGCATGCTTCAATAGAAGAGAAAAGACTAAAAAGAATTTTTTACATTTTTATTTTTCTATATATAGAATAGTGTATTTTGTACAGAGTATTTTTCAGAGTTTTTCTTTGACTTTTATTTTCACTTTATTTTGTTCTTGTCTTTGTGTCTCTGTGTGAATGTGCAGTTAACATAAGCAGTTTCCTCTCAGATCAATGAAGTTTTCTGATTCTGATAATTTTTCATTTTCCAAACTTTTAAAACTTGGAAATGGGTTGTCTCAGACGTTTTGCCCCCTGACAGGATCTCAATAAAACTGGATTAAAATCCGTATCTTGTCCTCATTTATTTGGATGGTCTTAAAAGGTTTTCCATGTTGCTATATATTAATTATCTATAAAAAGTAATATCTGAATGTAGTAGTATTGTTTTAGTAAAACAATGCCAGAATGTACTGTTATACATTGTTATTTATAATACCACAAGCTGTGTGCAGATGTGTTCATTGCTCTTAATACTGGTCATTAAGGGTGTGACAAGACGCTCAGCTCAGCTCACGAAACGATACACTAAAGTGTAAAGTGACCATTTGTCATACGTGAACACACCACAGCACACAGTGTGAACACCACAAAATTCTTCCTCTACATTTAACCCATTCACCAAGTGAAGCAGCGGGCAGCCAGGAACACAGCGCCCGGGGAGCAGTGTGTGGGAACGGTACATTGCTCAAGGGTACCTCAGAGGTGCTACTAGCAGTCCTGGGATTTGAACCCACAACCTTCTGATTGCAGGAGCAACTCCCTAACCACTAGGCCACCAGCTGCCCCCAACATCGTGTATCACCAGCTGATACATGATATTGGGTTCACGAGAACGAGACGAGACAAGATTTTAACAAGATTTTTCAGATAACTTTAAAGATGAAATAGATGACTCGAAAAAGCCTTTCATTTGTTTCAAGTCCGCGCCACCTCTGCCCCGCATACGACGCTCCAGCTTGCCAAGCTTTGGAGTGTCCGCTCAGTGAAGTTAGCTGTCTCTCCTTGTGTGTCCTTTAGTTTTAGTTAGCTCCCTGTTTAGTTAGACTAGGTCTGTCTTCTCATTGGTTGTGTATTTCTCTCCCTATGTATTTAACCTGCCGGTTCCAGCAGTCTGGCGTGCGGTCTCCCTCATATCCACCGTCATTGTCTCTCTCATGACTCTAGTAGGATCTTCATCCTCCTTCATCTGTGTTATCCATTGGCTCTGTGGGAAACCTTTTTGGGATCTTGCTCTCGCTCTTGTTTGACCTCTTTCCCTTTCAGGTCTTGACCAGTGAACTTTGATTGTGCTCTCTTTCTTCCTTGTGTTCTTCTAGTGCTGACAAGCAAGGCGGATAGACCTCGGGCTAGTCTGACACAAGGTGGCTGTCGCACGGAGCGAAGCCACAGCCTTCGTGCTCTCTTCAAGACTCCTGAATAGGAGTGAAACCCATCAGGTTCGCCCTTTTGACAGAGCGACATCTTCGCATCCTAGACGGAGCGTTACCCTCTGTCCCAAATTCGGAGAAACCATCAGATCTTAAGTGAAAGGACTGTCTTCTGTTCACGTTCCCTACGTACTTGTGTTTTCAGGAACTGTTACCGTTTGAGTTAAAGGACTGTCTTCTGTTCACGCTCCTTACGTGCTTGTGTTTTCATTAACTGTGAATGCTTCAGTTAAAGGACTATCCTCTGTTAAGTTCACTTCACGTTTGTGTTTTCAAAGAACTGTTTGCTTTTCATTATGGATTAAAGCCTTTGTATTCTTCCAGTACTCCTGTGTCCCTCCTTCCCCGGGTCCCAGACATGACAATTTGACTGAAGGTCAAAAACACAAAACAATGCAGGTGCATTTTGAAATGATGTAAATGATCACCAACGTTTTACTTTTATTTATTAATTATTTAGCTTGAATTATCATATGCAGTCGCAAATGGACAGACCAATATGCACGCACTGTAAGTTTTAACTGTGTGTGACGCAAATGACTGGCTTCTCTTGTATGATTTCTCAATAGTTTCATCCAACCTTATAACTGTGCATGAACTCCAAACTTGTTGAAGCTGTGTGTGACCTTCTAACTGAACTCCTTTACACAAGTTGAACATAAAAAATAAAAACAACATAATTAACAAAAATAAATAAAACTTTTCTTAGTCTATTTTAAGTGAAAATAAGTGCAAACCATATATCAAAGTAGTACACTGTCTGTGTTCAAAGTGCAGAGTGACCAGTTTTTTTTTTTCAAGCATGATACAGAGCTCTGGACCTGAGATGGTTACAGCTACACAGCTTAGCCTAAGATACGGTCATATTTCTGGAAAAAGATCTCGTGGCACGAGATCTTGTCCCACCTCTACTGGTTATGTCAAATGCAGCCCCGCTGCTTCATTTGTCCTCACTATGCCTTGATGTACTTCAGACATTACATAAGACTGACAGCTTCCTGTTGACAAGCAAATGATGTAACAAATGTGGGGATAAGATTGATTTAACACGTCTTACATTTTATTTATAAGGGTGACGACCTTTCAGTTTTTCTTCCTGTCAAGGGAATTTACTGTCTGCTGACAGCAATTATTTATGAATGATTTATTGCTCCATATTTGCCATTTCTCCTTCACCTAAACAAGTGAATGAACAATTCTGAATTGGATATATGTAATTTACACTGATTTAGTATTACTCTGTATTACAGAAATAGTGCACTATATAGCGTTGCATCCATTTTTTAGTATACAAACTCCTGATAAATAATTATTTCAGTCATTCTCCAGTCAGTGGACTATAAAGCAAACAAGTGAACCATTCTGAACACAGTGACTGGGTTGCCAGTTTATAAGCAAATATGCGCAGTATGGCAATAATGTTGCAGATGCTAGAAGAAACTAATCCTGTGAACAAAAAAGATTACAATCACACACATGCGTTTAGATTAGGTTGTAGGATTTATGGTAGTTTTAGTCGATGTGGAAGTCTGAGTGCCATGGAACTGACACAGGAACTGATTCATAAAATCCATTAATTGATTTGATACAATACAGCGGTGTCTCAGTTTTGAACATTTTTACATTACGTTCATTAAAAATGTGGAGTGACTAAAAATGTGGCTTGTGTTAATATGTCTACATTGTCATTTTTGGCTTAATAGAGACTTCAACAAAAGTTCTTCTTTATAATGTTCCAGGCTAATCTAGATACAAGCTAAAAATACATCTTAAGATACAATATGCTGAGACACTGCATTATCCCTTGTACATATACCTGATAAAAAGGCAAATGGGTGTGGCAACAAATTAAGTGCACCTAATAAAATGGGAGCTCAGTGTGGGCCTCTTAAAAGTTATGTCAACCTGTGTGTAGCAGAAATACACACAGTCTCAAATTATTTGGAGACCTACTTTCCCACACCGTAGGCTAAGGCATTTTCTGGAATGACATTTTTGCAGCCCAAGTGTAATGCAAGGAGCATAGAGACAGGTGCAGCATCATTCTCCATTCATTTCCTTTACTATGCAAATGCTAGATTTGTGTATGAGGTCTGCTGAGCTGTGCTGGCATGGACCTGTCCTAGAAAGAGAGGATGCTAATCATTCCTGTCTTAATTTCCTTTCACACTCTTTTCTGCTTTCCTAATGGAAAAGTTAACTGTTTTTCATTTGCCCCCAGCTACAGACCAATTGTAAGGCACCACAGATTCCACAGACTTGTCACACAGACATCCTGAGGTATATTCTGCGCATATTTGCATTTGAAAAGCTGTCACTCTCATGAAAGAGATAATTCTGTATCTGACAGACTTCTTTGTCTTCATCAGGATTGGTGGACAATTCTGTCAATTCCTCAAGATTTAGTTCCCAGTCATCTGCCTAAGCTCACTGAGTCTTGTTGAAATTCATATCATCTGTAGGTGCTGCTACTCAACCTGGCCATTAGGGCATTCTTTGAAGCTGAATTTAAGGGTCAGCAAACTGACCTTGGGATAAATTTTAAAAAGATCATTTTAATGAAGTTATTTAAACTGCACCAGACTATACTGCTCTAAAGTTTAGAGATTAAACGTGAAAGAAGGGTGATTGATGTAAGCTAAAAAAATCTCAATGTACAATTAGATTTTGAGGAAGGAGGTCCTTTGCTTTTTAGTATATGTTACCAAACTATGTAGCACATGAAAGAAAAGAAATAAACATATTCTGTGGTTTGGGGCAGAAAGTATAATGTAATACTCGGCATAGTTCCTTTCAGGGATGGGGGGAAACCCATACAGTAGGAATGTGCAGACTGAATATGCAGCATTATGTCTTTGTGTCACCCGATGATGATTTGCTGGTTGTAGCAGGCCTTATCACCACTTACGCAATATAACTACAACATTCTGGCATGGACGTTATCAGCATACGAATGCAGTTTGATGTATTATCTCCTATATTAGGGGCTCACAACAGTATTTAGAAATCTAGCATGGGAAGCAATTCTGCCTTGTTGTTTGATCTGAGAGAGGAAAAAAACAGCAAGGCAGGCCAAGGCAAGCAGATTACAGCATGTTCCAGTCTGTTAAACTGTCCACATTTTGCTGAAATGTACAATGTGTTGATGATGTCAACATACATAATTGGAAGAGTCTGAAATGACCTCTTTTTTCTCACCTCTTAAGAAGCAGTTAATAGAGGAGGTTGCAAGCAGTGCTCGGCTGCTCCGGTCTGATTAACTCTGGGCCATCCGTGTCCTCTTCACTTGAAACGCTTCACTAGTCCACAGGCAAGTAAAGAGAGACAGAGAGAACCTGAGGACAACTACTTTATAGCTCCAATTACCTTGCAACTTATTTGCCATGTCAGAACTGTCTGAAGACAGCCAAAACAGCATATCCTAAGGCCTATATCTGACAATGACTGCTTTTATGCTTTTTTTGTTTGTTTTTCTTTTAGTACACCTGCTTCTGGCATAAATGTTTGGTATTTCTGAATTTGGTTGAAGTGTGATTGCAAATACTGAATGATCATGATTCTGCCTTTCCAGTTCTCTCTCTCTGGTACTGCTGTGCTTTCTTTAGAGGAGCAGATACTGATGAAAGAGACTATGTTATACATACACTTCATCTATAGCTATCCAGGGACTAGTGCATGTCATTACTTGGCTCAGTCGTACATTTTAAGCACTGTCTTTCCTAGTATACTGAAAGAAGTAAGAAAAGCTCTTTACTTACCTTAAGAACTTTCTGCACAAACAGCATGCAAGACCTTAGCGGTGTGCTGTGCTGGCAGATAATAACAGGTCCTCACATAACCAAAAGTTTCCATCTACTTCATTAATTTAGTCATTTGAGCCAGAGAATGCAATGGGGATCTATTTTAATGTAACTGGAAATTGCAGTAATAAGATAGAACATAACAGAGTAGGTCCTTCAGCAGCTGGCACTGCAAGGATTGTTACACATCACATTCCCTTGTTCCTGTTTATTGAGGAAGACAACTCAGTTTGGCTATGTCATTCTCAGGAGCTTTCCTAACACTTTGAAGTTTGCACACATACACAGATACTGTATAGACAGAAACTAATGAATTCTTCTTTGATATGACCTTGAGTTTAGGAATATACTTTAGATTAGCATAATTTCAGATTCAGATAAATGCTTTGATATTTACATTATATTTTGATAAACTTTTGAACACTCCCTGTCAAATGACATGTTTTTCTGAGGTAAAACTGAAAATGAGATAGCATGTCCTTTGCAGGGATCAAGCTTTAATATTGCATTTCCTTAAACTCTCTGTTACTGTCCAGATTCTAAGGTATATAAAATGAAAAACATTTCCTACACTAAATTCTGTACTATTCTGTACTGGAGTTTAATCCAGGGTTAACTGAGACCAAAATCTAGTCTAAAGGGCAAGCTAAGTGTTACAGTAGCAAGGTTGCGCACTCTACTGAAACTGCAGTAATAGCTGTCTCCGAAGAACTTCATACAGCTAGACCAGCCAACCTGTCTTCTGCTCTGATTCTTCTTTACCTTTCTGCAGCCTTCGACACGGTTAACCATCAGATCCTCCTGGCAACTCTCTCCAGCCTTGGGATATTGGGCACAGCCTGGCAAGGGTTTGAATCCTACGTTGATGACCGAAGTACCAGGTAGCATGGCAAGGCTCCCAGTCTGCCCTGCGAAGGTTGTCCACTGGTGTACCACAGGGCTCGGTCTTTGGATGGCTTCTCTTTTCCCTATGTACTGGTTCTCTTGGGGATGTAATAGCCTCACATGGCTTTTCCTACCACTTTTATGCAGATGACACTCAACTTATT
>JBBPCZ010094925.1:0-11166 GCA_037974445.1 Brycinus macrolepidotus | reverse complement strand
AAAACTAAGGCAAAGCTGTTCAGTTCAATACTTGCGCCTATAAAAGATAAAACCTGAGAAACTGAACATTTTTGCAGGGCTCTCTTATTTTTTTCCGGAGCTGTAGGTCCTAGTAAAAGAGCATTTCAGTACCAACCTGTGGTGTTTCCTGTGGTTGCTGTACGCGTTGTGTCTGAAGCTGTAGACTTCACTGGAACAGCCGGAGTGATGGTGTTCAGGGTCGTTGTATTTTTGGTCGCTGTTATATTAACCGCTGTAGTTACCGGTGTAGCTGCGGTCCTCTGAGGTGTGGATGTGTCATCTGAAGACGGCACGGTGTTGGTGGTGATCGCGGTTGTGGTAGTATTTGTGGCTGCAGGTTGTGATGGTAAGATGGTGGGCTGAGTTGGCCCTGGAGGACCGGTACACCTCTCCGTCAGAAGAACAGCTAAATCTTTTCCTTCTGAACTGTGATATAAAATGTTTAGACAACATGAAAAAGACAACAAATTTAGTAATAATTATCAATCATATAGCCCATTGTTACTGCAGGTTAAAATTACATTGAAGTGAAGTAAAGCTCTTCTACTACTGAACAGATATTATAGCACAGCTTTTATGAAGCATATATTTATTATTTAGTATGTAAAGGTAAGAATGGAGGTTAAGGGACTGCAGGACTGACCAATAATCCAGAAATCTGTCCAAGGCCAGCACCATACAGAAGTCAGAAGGGCTGAGATTGATGTCCACCTGCAGGCTTGGTTGCAGGAGATCCAGGTTCGGTCTGTTTTCTGAGCCACAGATAGCTGGGGAAAAAAAGAAAAATCATAACAACACGCTTCGTATATCTAAGTCCTTTACTATAAATGTATTTGTATCATTTGAACGTTAAAAAACTGCAAAGCACTGAAAAAAAAAAACACAACACAAAAATGAGAGAAAACCTATTAAATTATATGAATGTTTACATTAAGCAAAACAAACCTGCCAGTGAGGTAAGCACAATGTTCTTAGTAAGATTTCTTAAAACAAAATTTATCAAAAATAAGATTGAGCTGAAATGACCTCATTTCAAAGCAATAAGTATTTTTTTTCGGTGATCAACATGTTTTTGTTTAGTTTTTACTTATTTGAAAAAAGTTCAGGGCAGATTTCTTTGCTGAATATATGAATTCCCATGCAAGAGTATATACAAGCTGAGCTGTTCTTGCTCTTAGATGCTTCCATTTCACAATAAAAGCATTTACAGGAGACCAGGGCACATTTAGAAAGGCAAAACATTTCGCAAACTGACTTGTGGCAAAGGTTCCTCTCTATGTTTAAAGTCACTTTTGTACAACCTAATCTCCTGCCAGTATTTGGATGGCATGGCTCTGGGCGAGTTAGAGCTTAGACTTTACGCTTCATGTGCAAGATTTTATACTACTGTTCCCAGTCAGTGTGGCTGAGACACCTGTTTAATTAAGAGAAGTGTCCACAAACCTTTGGCCATATAGTGTGTGTTCTCAGGCTTTGAGAGTTGCTAAGATTTTGGGTTTTTTTGCAGTAGACATTTTAAGAATCCTGTTTCATCTCAATGGACAGAATTACAGTGTTAGAGAGTTAAATAAGTGTTTTGCTCTGGCTGAAGAAGCAGGACTAGTATACATACCTACTCTGGTGACATAGCCATCAGTCTGGACGCCATTCTGGTGCTGGAAGGCACTCTGCAGTGCTGAACTGACCGAGCACACATCTATGGCATGCTTCAGCTTCACTATGACATTGCAGCTTTGCATGAAAAGAACAGTAGATCATTCAAATCACATGGGGAAATACATGGCTGTGCAACAGCTCAGCTCCATTCACTACGAAACTCAATGTACTTCAAATGTGCTTAACCCTACCTTAATTTACCTCTGAAAATACACCAAACCTCTTCATCTGAATTAACTGACCGTTAATTTGTGAAACCGACCCCTTAATTTTACCTTAAAATTAGATTTAAGGCATGAGTGTGAAACCCCTTCATCTTAAATTTAAGGCGTTAATTCAGGAGGTTCTATTATTTAAGGGGCAAATTTGAAAAAGTAAGGGGAAAATTCAGTAGTTTTACCCCTTAATCAGCCTTAATCTGTGCACTTTTCCCCTTAATTTTCCTTAATTTTCATGTGTGGGAAATTAAGGTCAAAATTAAGGTCATTTTAAGGGGTAAAATTAAGGCGTTTGGTTTCGTAGTGATTCAGTTCACATGCAAAATTTTATTCAATATAAAACTGAATGTCTAAGTTCCGCTACAAATCCCGGCCCCTATTGTTCTAAACTGAGGGTTACAAATGGCAAGGTAACACAGGGTAAATTTATACAGTAGATAAACTAAGCCTACCTCATTTCTGATCCACACAGCACTGTAGAGTTCTGCATGAACAAAGCACTCATACTGTTAGAAAGATACTTTGCCAAAATGTAAAAAAAATGCATGCTCTCACCTAAATATAAAAAAATAACTTACTTCATAGATATCTGAAATACGATGCCACAGATTGCATCCAGATCTAAAAGGGAAAAAAAATCAGTGGTACAATCTAGTGGTAGATGCAAGAAAAGAAAGCTGATATATTTATATTTATAGGCTAAATATATTTGTACCAACAGCAAAGAGGTAGACATACTCAGTGATGTCACATGTTGGATTCCTTAATAAAAGAGGAATCTGTGGAGCAAGAAAAAAGAAAAAAACATGTACTTATAGCACAGAACAGCCTGGTTCATATTATTATGGTTCATATTATTCTATTATTATGACATTATCTCACCAGTGAGTTCAGTTGTTTAGTATTAAAGCTGGAGTTTGTAATTCCCAAGTTCAAATTATAATAGGCAGCTATGACAAAAGATGAAGTTAGAGAAAGATCAGTCAATTCAGTGATTAATTCATGCAACATTTATTTCCGAATGTGTTGGTCTTACCTGTACTGTTGCAGTACATGGAACAGTAACAGTAATTTCCTGGCGTTTCTGAGGAACAGAAGAATTGGTAATAAACTATTAGAGTTCATCAAATTGTATAATTATGACCTTTATCTTTCACCAAATTACACTAATCAGGCAATGTGGTCATATTTTGTTAATAAAATGTTACATGTATTATGAATTCACTGTATAAATAGGAATGTAAACAGGATATCCATATAGTTGTACAAAGTTGGACAGATGTTTCTGGGCCAGAATACAAACTCGCACCGAAAGGCAAGAAAAGAAACCAGCCTGAGAAGTCCACTAGATATTAAAGCTGTCAACTGTTTCCTATACATACCAGCAGAGCTGCAGTTCATCTGATTCGGATTATTCAAAGGAACATATACGTTCCCACTGTTCCCACTGCTGAAATAATGAAACAACACATTTCAGTATAAAGTAAAGTAAAGTGACCCCTTATAGTCTCGCATGAACACAGCACAGCACACAGTGGGAAATTCTTTCTCTGCATTTAACCCATTCACCAAGTGGAGCAGGGGGCTGCCGCCAACGAGGGGCGCCCAAGGAGCAGTGTGTGTGGGGACGGTACCTTGCTCAAGGGAACCTCAGTGATGACACTAGCAGTCCAGGGATTCAAACCCACGACCTTCTGATCACAGGGCAAACTCCCTAACCACTAGGCCACCAGCTGTCCCAGTGTTTATGTGTTTTATGTGAATTTATGTAAAAATATATTCATTCATTCATTCATTCATTCATTTTCTATAACCACTTAATCTTCACTAGGGTCGCAGGTACCCGGAGCCGATCCCGGGGTCTACGGGCGCGAGGCAGGGATTCACCCTGGGCGGGGTGCCAGCCAACCACAGGGCGCACACATAAACATATTATTTAATTTAATACAACTTAACAGATTCTATACAGAGCTTTTAAACTTACCATGAGACATTAAGTGTAGCATTAGAATTACACGGAACCTCAGAGTCAAGAGAGCCATTACACCTCTCCAAGCTTCCAACAGGAGGAACTGCATCATTACTGTGACAAAGCCCTTTCGCTGTTGGGTGATCAACATCCAAAGTCAAAAACTTGCATGTTATCTCTGTATTTTATGAGCTCTAAACCATGATCTTTGGGTTTATATTTTGCTCCAAACAGCTTCTACAAAATCATCACACTGGTATTGTATTCAGTGAGCATGGATTTCCATAACAGATCTCAGCCTCTTGTGTTTTAATGTCACGGCAGTGTAATGTTGGACACACCTGTGTGAGGGCACTTACCCACTCTATCAACTTGGTTTCCGACCACTTGTCCCTGGATGGTGGAGTTAATCTGTACTATGTTTATTATGCGAGCAATGCAGCACGGACTGGTTGCCTGACTCAACCGCAATAACACAGTGCATGTAGTCTGCCTACGGGACAAACAGAACCGATCAGTCACAAATAAATCACAAAATGTCAGCTTTCTGCACTGCATGAGAAGATTACAGTCAAACATGTCAAGAGAAACAGTTGTAACTGACCGTATTTCTGTCTTATTGTCACACATGACATCAATGCCCTGAAAATACAAAGAGCTGATTACACTTCCCATTTATGATTCATCCCGAATACACACACACGCCTAACTTGAAAAGAACACAGAAGACCAGTAAAAACACCACACAAAAGAGCTTTTCTACAGAGGCGAAATTGAGGCTTACTTGATAGATGCTGGCTGCGGTTTCATTCACTTTTGTTGAACTAAAAAAGCAAACAAGGTGAAAGAAGCAATGGTTACTCAAGCTATTAGAATAGAAGTCTTCTGTTGGCCTTGACTTCATATTCTGAATCCTTTATTTACAAATGCCAGAGGGGTAATCCCAATTTTATACTCTTCAAATATTTTACCAGCAAAGTTGACAGAAAGAAACAGAAACTTCTAAAGGCACAATCTTTCTACCCCAGCAATATTAGGTGCTGTATTGTCAATGACCGGTTTCAAAGCTAAATAAGAAAATATTTGATGCCGCCCACTTCATTGAGATTCCGTACGGTGCCACTTTTCTAGAAAAGCAATTATTACTGGTCATCACCTGCTTCCTGATGTCCAGTTCTGAAACTGAGTAGCATGTTCTGTAGATGGAGCAGAGCTGAAGCTGCCTGATGTCCAGTTCTGAAACTGAGTAGCATGTTCTGTAGATGGAGCAGAGCTGAAGCTGCCTGATGTCCAGTTCTGAAACTGAGTTGCAGTAACTGGGCTGACATGTTCTGTAGATAGAGCAGAGCTGAAGCTGCCTGATGTGGTTTCTGTGTTGCTGGGCTGAGAGCCATTGCCGAGTTCAGAGGACTGAGTGGTAAACGTAATCGACGCTTGTGACGGTGTGGCAGAGGCAGCACTGAGGGTAGAGCTACATTCACCTAGATGCTGCTGGAACAGACTCTGGAGCTGGAGGACATATTGGAAAAGTATTTTGCAGCACACCACAATGGTGATTATATCAAATGCATATAATTATATTTTACATGTAAAACTATTTATCTATGTGTAGCAATAAACAGAAATCCATAAGTATCAGTCATTTGATCTATTAGACAGAGCTCTGTAGGTTAAAATTTGAGTAAAGTGTAAAGTGACCATTTGTCGTATGTGAACACACCACAGCACACAGTGTGAACAGTGTGAAATTCTTTCTCTGTATTTAACCCATTTAACCCATTTAACCCATTCACCAAGTGAAGCAGCGGGCAGCCAGGAACACAGCGCCCGGGGAGCAGTGTGTGGGGACGGTACCTTGTTCAAGGGTACCTCAGTGGTGCCACTAGCAGTCCTGGGATTCAAACCTACGACCTACTGATCACAAGGCCAACTCCCTAACCACTAGGCCACCAGCTGCGCTAGTATGTTAATATTATTATTCATATTAATTAATCACTAAGTCCTAATATAATACTACTACTAAAACTACTAATTACTAATAATTAATTACTAATTACTAATAATAATTAACATTACTAATATTTACCAGTAAAAGCTAACCCAAAAATTTTAAGTAATCTTAGTATTAATGCAATCAAACAAAATCAGCCAGTCGCGTACTTACCCATGCGGTAATGTGTGACTCATCAGACACGCGTCCAGTTACTTCAACACTTATCACCATCCAGTAGTACACAGCTGCAAGAGAGAAATACACACTTATTCTTCGCTCAGAAATAACGTCTGACGCGGTCGAGATCAGGTTTTATGATTTTAATGAACAAACTACTCACACTGATCGCCACAGGTTTGGGAGAAGTTGCAAGAGATGGGCGTTGCCACTAGAATGAAACGAGTCAGTGATTAATTATGTATGTTCATGTCATGTTATTACAGGTAGAGGTTTTCTTTAGGGCTATCACTAATTATTATATTAGTAATCGAGTAATCTAGCGATTAGTTTGACGATTAATCAAGTATGCACATCATTTACAACCGTAAATGTTTTACTTTAATTCTTCTGCATGAAATTTTACACTAGACACATACAAACGTTGTTGATTGTTGAGTTTCATCAGCGAGTTCATCACTAAGCAAATTAATTGAGAATTTACATTTAATCAATTCATTTTTTTGTACAAAGTAATTGATAATAATCAACTGATCACGACAGCCCTAATTTATATTTCACACTCTGCAAGGAACTGTCACGTACGGGGTGTACCCGTCTATGAATAAGGCGCAGGCGCAGAGTTCCATACTTGGTAGAGGTCTTTATTGAACCAAAACACAAACCAAAACAGGCTTGATGGCCAATACTGTTTCTTAGAACCTAAAACACTAAAGACAGGTACACACCAGGGGTAGTGTGAGGGAGAACAGACAAAGGAACAGAGAACAGGGGAAACTGAAATACCAAACCCACTCAAAACTAAACCAATGGGAAACCAAAATCACTTAACTAAAAACTCTAAACAGCTGATAACAAAACCAAGACCACAAACACAGTAAACCCCCACAAACATGTGTCAAAATAAAAGTACAACATAACACAAACATAGGCGGCCTCTAGCGGCCGCTGACTGGGGATGTGACAGGAACAGGCTATGAGAGTTCAAACATGGCTGCAGGTTTTCATTACAGTCAAGCAGTTTATCATTGGTCCAATTCTTCAAAAAGCTGATCATTCGTGCTTGTTTGTTGGATTGAAAAAGAGGAGCCACAGTGGATCTTTGCAGGTTTGGACACCTCTGGAATATGCACATTTCTGACCATTTCTACACTTCCATAAAGAGAAATACACACATGTCTGCCAAAGACTATTACAATTATTGCATAAGGAAATGTCACTACTTTTAACACCTTTTTACAAAAGTGGGTACATCAACTAGGACCTTATTCACCAGTGATTACTTCCATCAGAATTACACAGTAATGTGTTTGGATAGCCCACCTGTTGCATTATGTGTACTAGCTGACGATAAGGGTGTGTTCGTTTGATCTGTAGACCCTAAACCGCACAGAGGGAGAAATAATAAGGATTAAAAAAGGATAAGTATTAATAATAAGGATTAAAGAAATGAAGGCCACTGTATTTGGTTAACTCACCAGCTGTAGCATAAGAGCTGGCTGTGGTTAGTGAAGTCAATGTCACTGGTGTCACTGTGGCCTCCGCTGTGGAATTTTTTGTTTCATTAGTGGTACCTGAAGCTTTCAGACAGAGGGGGAATACAACATTCAAATCCCACAACCACAATGACAGGTTCTTTGCAGGTAACTTTGGACACCTCTAGAATATGCAAATTTCGGACTGTTTCTACACTTCCACAAAGAGAAAACTACACATGTCTGTCGGTGACTTTTACAAGTAATGCATAAGGAAATGTCACTTATCTAAAAACCTTTTTTTTTAAAAGCAGCATAAGGTACACCGACCAGCACCTTACTCAGTGATTACTTCCATCAGGATTACACAGTGATGCTAAACCTAAGCTTAGTGTTTGGATAGCCCACCTGTTGAATTAGGTGTACTAGCTGACGAGAAGGGTGTGTTTGTTTGATCTGTAGACCCTAAACCGGACAGAGGGAGAAAGCGATATTTAAATCACACGCTAACAGCTCTAATGAATAAACATTAGCAATTGTTTTAAATCAAGCTTGTCATGAGGGGGCGTTATAAGAACAGTGTGTGCGTGGCGCTTGCCCCGCAGCCAAAGGTGAGACAAGCAACCTTCCACTGCACAGTCGTGGCCAAAAGTTTTGAGAATGACACAAATATTAATTTTCACAAAGTTTGCTGCTTCAGTTTTTATGATGGTAATTTGCATATCCTCCGGAATGTTATGAAGAGTGATCAGATGAATTGCAATTAATTGCAAAGTCCCTCTTTGCCATGAAAATGAACTTAATCCCAAAAAACCCATTTGCACTGCATTTCAGCCCTGCCACATTTTCAGGACCTGCTGACATCATTTCAGTGATCCTCTCGTTAACACAGGTGAGAGTGTTGAGGAGGACCAGGCTGGAGATCACTCTGTCCTGCTGATTGAGTTAGAATAGCAGGCTGGATGCTTTAAAAGAAGGTGGTGCTTTAAATCTTTGTTCTTCCTCTGTTAACCATGGTTACCTGCAAGGAAACGGGTGCAGTCATCATGGCTTCGGATAAAAAGGGCTTCACAGGCGAGGATACTGCTGCTAGTAAGACTGCACCCAAATCAACCATATATCGGATCATCAAGAACTTCAAGGCGAGAGGTTCAGTTGTTGTGAAGAAGGCTTCAGGGTGCCAAAGAAAGTCCAGCAAGCACCAGGACCGTCTCCTAAAGGTGATTCAGTTGCAGGATCGGGGCACCACCAGTGCAGAGCTTGCTCAGGAATGGCAGCAGGCAGGTGTGAGTGCATCTGCACACACAGTGAGGAGAAGACCATTGGAGGATGGCCTGGTGTCAAGAAGAGCAGCAAAGAAGCCACTTCACTCCAAGAAAAACATCAAGGACAGACTGATATTCCACAAAAAGTACAGGGATTGGACTGCTGTGGACTGGGGCAAAGTCATTTTCTCTGATGAAGCCCCTTTTCAATTGTTTGAGGCATCTGAAAAAATGATTGTCCGGAAAAGAAAACCATCAGTCCTGTGTCATGCCAACAGTAACGCATCCTGAGACGATTCACATGTGGGGTTTCTTCTCATCCAAGAGTCTCGGCTCACTCACAATCTTACCTATGAACACAGGCATGAATAAAGAATGGTACAAAAACATCCGCCGAGAGCAACTTCTCCCAACCATCCAGGAACAGTTTGGTGAAGAACAATGCCTTTTCCAGCATGATGGAGAACCTTGCCATGAGGCAAAAGTGATAACTAAGTGGTTCTGGGAACAAAACATCGACAGTTTGGGTCCATGGCCGAGAAACTCCCCAGACCTTAATCCCATTGAGAACTTGTGGTCAATCCTAGAGAGGCAGGTGGACAAACAAAAACCCACAAATTCTTCTGGGGCAGCTGGTGGCCTGGTTTTTAGGACGTTGCCCCTGAGTTTAGCAGGTCATGGGTTTGAATCCCAAGACTGCTAGTGGCACCACTGAGGTACCCTTGAGCAAGGTGCCGTCCCCACACACTGCTCCCCGGGTGCTGTGTTCCTGTCTGTCCACTGCTTCACTTGGTGAATGGGTTAACGGGGTGAAATGGGTGAAATGGGTTAAATGGGTTAAATGCAGAGAAAGATTTCCGTGCTGTTCACACTGTTTACACTGTGTGCTGTGGTGTGACAAAATAGTCACTTCACTTAATTCTGACAAACTCCAAACATTGATTATGCAAGAATGGGTGGCCATCAGTCAGGATTTGGCCTAGAAGTTGATTAACAGCATTCCAGGGCAAATTACAGAGGTCTTGAAAAAGAAGGTCCAACACTGCAAATATTGATTCGTTGTATAAACCTGATGTAATTGTCAATAAATGCCTTTGAAACTTTTGAAATGCTTGTAATTATACTTTAGTACACCATAGAAACATCTGACAAAAATGTCTAAAAACACTGAAGCAGTAAACTTTGAGAAAACTGATATTTCATTCTGAAAACTTTTGCCCACAACTGTGATCTATCAGGATTAACCACAGGATGAAGACCACTGTATTTATAACTCACCATCTGTGGTGTAAGAGATGGCTGTGGTTAGTGGAGTCAAAGTCACTGGTGTCGCCGTGTCTTCCACTGCTGATGTGGAATTGTTTGTTTCATTAGTGGTACCTGAACCTTTCAGACAGAGAGAGAATACAACATTCAAATCCCACAACCACAATGCAAATTTTTTTATTTTATTTACATGAAATTTCTATTTATATTACAAGTGTTTGTTTTTATTTAATTAGGGGCATTGAAAGAATGATGTGTGCATCATGCCTGTCCTTACGATATTAGTCTGACAAAAACTTATGGTCATAGTCTGACTAAGATCTTGGTCGGCCTAAGATTAGCCCCATTAAAACACAGGGTCTAGGCCCATATTGGCTGCACTATTTAAGATATATTTGAACATGTACATTGCTCCACAGGTACACCAGTGGAACTTTTGCAAGCTTTGTTGACACCAAAACAAAACAATCACAAGACACAAGAGGTGAAAGGGCTCAGACTTTTAATGAGTGCAGGAGAAGAACATTTTGTTGGAAATAGACACGATTCAGTATTTAACTAGAACGAGACACATATTTGTAAACGAAGGGAACTTCAGACATTGTACATCATGAAGGGAGGCATTTACCTTTATAAATTCTGAATATGCTGGTGTGAACTTGAACATAATTATAAACTTGCTCTTGTTACTGTTGTGTGCATGTAAACATAGTAAGAGAATTAAAGCAAATCTTCCAGCGCACTATATCAAACCTACACCACAGTGCTGAAATATAAGAAGGCCACTGCATTTGGTTAACTTACCTGTTGTAGCAAGAGAGATGGATGTGGTATTCGAAGTCATAGTCACTGCTGAAGGTGGTGTGGGGCGGCTTCTTTGGTCTGTGGTGCCTGAACCTTTAAGACAAAGGGAGAAGGCAACATTCAAATCCCACAAAAACTCAAAAAGTGATTGCTTTAACATAGCAAATACATACATTGGCAGGTCAAAACTTCCTAAATCATAATTTTAAATCACAATGCACATCATTTAGTAAGGAAGTACAGTTTTCCACAGGAGCTGCTGATCCAGTTCTACACTGCGGTCACTGAGTCTGTCCTGTGCTCCTCCATCACTGTCTGGTAT
>JBBPCZ010094914.1:0-11167 GCA_037974445.1 Brycinus macrolepidotus | reverse complement strand
ATGTTATAGTAACAGAATGGAATTCAAAGGATGAGATGTTGAGCTGGGAAAGACTGAGAGGCATAAAATGCCATCTATGTGAGAGAAGCAAACCTGTACCCCCTTCTCTGCCTGTAGTGCCAGGAGAGTGAGAGAAGGACTTGGCAAAGTGTGTGTGTGTGTGTGTTACTGTTACAACGTGGAGAAGAAGAACAACATCTCAGAGCAGCTCTGATCATCAGTTAAACAAACTACTGAATAAAACTAATAATCAGATTGTTAATAATCAACATCCTCTACTGCATTAAACTTTTCTACGCTTATAATCTGATCGGTAAACACATTTTTACACTTAACACAGTAAGCAGCAGTGTTTCTGGGTATAATTTCATATTTATTTAGAAGGTTTATTTTTTACATGGATGTGAGGGGATTAATGCATGCGTGTGGATGTATGTATGTGTGTTTGTATCTCACATGCGTGGGTGTATGTGTGTGTGTGTTTGTATATGTGTGTGTATGTGTATACATGTGTGTGTTTGTGTGTGTGTGTGTGCGTGTGTTGACAAGCTGTTCTGTCTAAATGGTTTTATTAATCCTCTCTGATCTGTGAGCAGCTCTCCAGCCCCTCCCTCAGAACACACTCGGGGTCCTTCAGCTGCACCTGAGAACAGAATACACCTGGATCACGCACACACTCCTGTGCTGTTCTCCCTCTGGTACAGGAGGGGTGCAGCTCTGGTCCTGTCTGGTGTCCAGGACAGTTTGGTGGTTCCTCCTCAAACACTTTCACTAATCCTGGAGAAGAACAGGTGAGATGATCCAGGTGTGTTTGAGCAGGTAAATCACCAACCTGTGCTGAACAGCGGACTGGAGCTGGATTCCCCTGTTAGAAAGCATTACAGAGCTCTTCCTAGATGAACCAACTGAAGTCATATGACCCCCTATGCTCCCTGTATGGTATTCCAGTCTGTCAGAATGACCATGAGGATCATATGAACATTGTACAGCACAGTTTGGTGGTTCCTCTTCAAACACTCTCACTAAACCCGGTGAAGAACAGGTGAGAACATCCAGGTATGATTGAGCAGGTAAATCACCAACGTGTGCAGAACACCAGACCTCCAGGAGCAAAGCTGGACACTCCTGACCTACAGAGACCCTCACCTTTAACCTTCTGCACAGTTTTGCTTTAGTGTTCCTGCATTACTTCCTGGGGTTAAAGTGTAAAATAAAGCATATTTACTGTAAATGTAATATTTGGAGTTACACTGGTGGGCGTGGTCGTCCACACCTGAGAAAACACCTGCATCACTGCCACTTCTGTCTGAATGGGAAACTACACCAGCAATGAGGGTCCACTGTGTTCAGTATGTTCAGTCTGTTGAGTGTGTGTTCAATATGTTCAGTGTGAGTTCACTGTGTTCAGTATGTTCAGTGTATGTTCAGTATATTCGGTATGTTCAGTGTGTTTCGTGTGTGTTCAGTATGTTCAGTGTGTTCATTGTGTGATCAGTATGTTCAGTGTGTTCAGTATGTTCAGCGTGTTCAGTGTGTATTCAGTGTGTGTTCAGTATGTTCGGTGTGTGATCAGTATGTTCAGTGTGTTGAGTGTGTGTTCAGTATGTTCATTGTGTGTTCAGTATGTTTGGTGTGTTCACTGTGTTGAGTATGTTCAGTATGTGTTCAGTATGTTTAGTGTGTTCGGCGTGTGTTCAGTATATTCAGTGTGTGTTCAGTATGTTCAGTGCGTTCAGTGTGTGTTCAGTATGTTCAGTGTGTTCAGTACGTTCAGTGTGTTCAGTGTGTGTTCAGTGCGTTGAGTGTGTTCAGTTTGTTCAGTGCATGTGTGTTCAGAGTCCGTTTGAATAATTTGTATTTCCAGTTCGATGCCGACTGCATTTGGTTATTTAAGTAATTTTTTGTTACTTTTTGTTAATAAAGTAAAGACTTTATAAGACAATGAAGTCTAATCTAACCTAATCTAAGCTAAACTATTCTATTGAAGTGCTGTAGGCTGAAAGGACAGGCTGCTGGCTGAATTTATATGTAGATATGTTTATGGTTGTGACATACCAATATGTTGTGAAACAATGTTTTCCATTACATATAAAATAATATAATAATATAATAATATAATAATGTGTAATGTTTTGTAATTACGTTTGAAATGAACAAAACGGGTAGAGTGATTGTGTGCTGAGTTGTGACTGGTGGTCTGGGTGGGTGGCCTTGTTTCTAAATTTGGGAATTTGTGATCTAGACTTTTCCACACAGTCAGAGGTCACCGCACACTGAGGTTTAAGGGATTAAAGGTGAGGCTCACCTGGGGGAGGGGGAGGGGCGTGGGAGTCGCTGCCTGCTCTCTTGCGAAGTCACACACCGTCCCGCACTTCGCCACACCGTCCACCCAGAACCCCTCGTACAGCTGTCCTTGGTCCCGGAACCAGAATCGCCCGGGTCCATGCTTCTGTCCGTCCTGCCAGCCGCCCTCGTACCTGTTCTCATTCGCTTTAACACACACATGCACACACACACACGTACTTCACTCCACAGTTCTAGATAACAGTGAGTCATACAGGCTCCGAAACCGCATAAACATGTCTGTTGGAGAAAGTGAAGACCTGCAACCACTCTGATTCACCAGATCCTTTCTGTTCCCCCTGAAACTTCAGGACCATTTAAGGTGGAAAATTAGAACAAGAAACTGGTGACCTGCATGTGTGTGTGAGTGTGAGTGTGAGTGTGTGTGTGTGTGTGTGTGTGTGTGAGTGTGAGAGAGAGAGAGTGTGTGTGTGTGTTATACCAAGTTTCAGAACTCCGTGTCCGTGTGGTTTGTTCTTCAGCCACTCTCCTTCATAAACGTCTCCGTTTGGGTAAAACATTCTGCCCCAGCCGCTCCGCTGATGCCCCGCCCACTGGCCCTCATACCACGAATCAGGCCCATAGAACTGTGTCCCAAAACCCTAAACACATTCACACACATACACACACACACACACACACACATATTCATTCACATTTAAGGAGAACATTTAATGGAAAACCAAATATTTCTCACTTTTAGAAATAACACACATGACAGAGTCCCACTCATTCAGCCCACTCATTTAGCCCTGCCCATTCTGCCTACAGCAGCTTAGCCCCGCCCATTCAGTCTACAGTAGTTTAGCCCTGCCCATTCAGCCTTCAACGGTTTAGCCCCGCCCATTCAGTTCATAGTATCTTAGCTTCACACATTCAGCCTACAGTAGTTCCGCGCCACCCATTCAATCTACAACATGGAGAGCAAATTAAAAACAGGTAAAGTGTGTTGTGGGCCCTTTAAAAGGAGGCATCTGTCTCACCTCCTTCCTGTCGTTCTTCCACTCCCCCGAGTACACCTTCACATATTCATCAGAGAGGGGGCGGAGTTTACTCAGAGTTCCAAACCCCTCCCGTTTCCCACACCTCCACTCGCCATCATACAGCACTCCAGCCTCCCTCCACACCTGAGTCCCCTTACCTGCAGAAACACAATAGCTAAACACACATGTACGCACACACACCAGGCCCTGCCCACTAATATGTTGCACTTCTGTGAGGATAAGATGACAAAAATCATAGTCAGTCTAATGTGAGACACACACACACAAAGAGAGAATGTAAGTGTGTGTGTGTGTGTGTGTGTGTGTGAAGTGAGTTGCTGCAGCGTCTCATTAGACTGAAAGGGGATTTCAGTGTAAAGATTAACCTTACTGCAGTACAACACAGTGGGCGGAGCCTGGAGAGGGGAGTTCGGACAAAGTGATCTGAGCCTACATCCAAATCCACACTCTGTTGAGTGGATTCCTCCATATTTATGACGTCACAGAAACGGACTCCTGCTCCTGAGGCGGTTTGTGAAAACAGACTCTGTTGTGTAAAAAGGCACCACAGCGTTCGGCTCCACACTGAAGTTCAGTTCTTTTTTACAGTGCACAGTAAGTCATACTGTGTCCTAAACCACATCCACAAGTCTGATCCACCTTAAAGGGCCAAGTTTCCTTCATAAGATGAAAGAATCTGTAATAGTGCATGTCTGACATCCTATTAACTGGTTGTGTGGTGATGCAGAGTCAAATTCTAGACTGTCCTTTAACTTTAAACGCACTCGTTCACTTAATAGCTCCTTAAGTATCGAACACTTGATCCACAGTATAATTATTATTACATTAGGTGGCTTTTTGTAGGTGATGAATAAAAAGAATATAACATTTTCTGGCTAAGAAAGGAACTCAAAAGGTGAACATACTGTAAATTTATTTGTTCTCAAAGAATATTTACTGTATTTTTAGTAAATATTAAGTAACATGCAGATGAAGAAAATCTCTGTCTTATCGTATCGTATCTTATCTCTAGTGAGCAACGCTGTATTACAGGATAACCTCAGAATCATTCAGATTTATTCAAATTAACTGAATAATGCTGCAGTGTGTGTGTGTGTGAGTGTGTGTACCATGTTTTTTGTTGTTCAGCCACTCTCCTCTGTATTCCTCTCCAGTCACCCAGAACACCGTGCTGCGGACTCCGCTCCGCTCCGCCGCTCTGTCCCACAGCTTCACCAGGGTCTCGGCCTTCTGAGGGGCTTTCAGGAAAGGCATCACTCCCACACACACCACACACTCCCTCAGACTCCACACACACTCCACATACACTCCCTCAGACTCCACACACACTCCCTCAGACTCTACACACACTCCCTCAGACTCCACAGACTCTCCACACAGTCCTCAAACTCCACACACACTCTCTCAGATTCCACACACTCCCCACACTTCTCAAACTCCACACACTCCTCAAACTCCACACACACTCCCTCAGACTCCACACGCACACTCCGACCTGCTCAGAGTCTGAGTTAAAAGAACCGCTCTGTGTATTTGAGCTCCAGGCTTGTGTGTGTTTGCTGCGTATCCTAGCAACAAATCTGTAAAGATCCCGAGCGTGTTCCAAATCGCTCAACAGTGCTGGTCAGGAGTGCGCACTCCCTACACACTACACACTACACACTACATCCTACACACTACACACTACATCCTACACACTACACACTACACACTACACCCTACATACTACATCCTATATCCTACACACTACACATTACATCCTAAACACTACACACTACACACTACACCCTACACCCTACACACTACACACCACATCCTACACACTACACCCTACTCACTACATCCTACACACTACACCCTACCCACTACACACTACACTTTACACACTACACCCTACACATTATACCCTACACACTACATCCTACACCCTTCACACTACACGCTACTCCCTACACACTACACCCTACTCACTACACACTACACCCTACACACCACACCCTATACACTATACACTACACCCTACATACTACACCTTACACACTACACACTACACCCTACACATTATACCCTACACACTACATCCTACACCCTACACGCTACTCCCTACACACTACACCCTACTCACTACACCCTATACACTACACCCTACACACTACACCTTACACACTACACTCTACACACTACATCCACACTATACACTACACACTACTCTCTACTCACTACTCTCTACACACTACATACTACACCCTACACACTACACCCTACACCCTATCACATTTACAAATGTCCATCAGTTCACCTTTGCTCATTCGTGCTGAATTTATAAGAAATGTTTCACAGCCAATGAGATCACATAGAACAGTAATGTGGTTCCTAAAACCACACCTTGTAAGTGAAGCTTAGGAAGGAAAAAGAGATGTTAAAAAGTAGGATTTTATTTTATTTACTTATTTTGTAGCTTGTTGTCCATATATGGACTGTATGCAGCTTAGGGAGGAAATAGAACGTGAAGAAGTAGGGGTTTTTTTTAGCTTGTGGTCCATATGGACTGTATGGATGGGGGTGCGAGGGGGGGTAAATGTACCATTTTAAACAATATTTACAGACTTTAAGCCTTTTAAAGTAAAATAAAGTGGCCCCTTATAGTCACGCGTGAACACAGCACGACACACAGTGTGAACAATGTGAAATTCCTTCTCTGCATTTAACCCATTCACCCACTGGGGAGCAGTGTGTGGGGATGGTACTTTGCACAAGGGTACCTCAGTGGTGCCACTAGCAGTCCTGGGAGTCGAACCCACAACCTTCTGATCACAGAGGGAGCTCCCTAACCACTAGGCCACTAGCTGCCCCAGCGTGCCAGAAAAGTGATGATGCCGGTCTATTAATATGTTAAAAGGCATCACAGTAATAGGATTGATGTAGTGTGTCTATCTGGCCTCCGCCCGGCTGGGGGCGCTTCAGTGCAGAACAGAGACGGGGGTCCGTTCCAATACACGCTCTCGGCTTTTCTAGCACACTGAGGCGGCGAGTGGGGGTCCGCGAGCTCGTGTTTGGGTTCTAAGAGTGAGTAGAGGGACAGGGTTCTAGTCACTACGGCAGAACTCACCCGGGAGGAGGCGGGGCGCGCTGTAGTGCGTGTTTGCCGTGTAGGGCGCGTGCAGGGCGCGAGGGCGCGTGTTGACGGCGCGTGTTGGGACGCGTGCGTCGCGTGCAGGAGCGGACGGCTGCGGTACAATGTCGGTCCGGCGCTTCGAAACGGACTGGCTGGAGATGGAGCGGGAATACCAGCAGCTGCAGGTCCGCCGTGCACAGACACACCGCCTGTTTACCAGTTTACCTGTTTATTGACACTTTAACACCACTCAGCAAACAAGGGAACTTTTATAACAGCTGTCCTAACTCACCTCCCCCCAGCTAAGTGCTGTTAGCCTGCTAGCCCGCATGCCTGGCGTTTCATCATCAGCTTTACAGCTCCTGGCTCCTGACTCCTGACTCTCAGAACAGTTTCACAGCTCAGGAGTAAATAAACAACACTACTGATCAGACCGACCCTCACAGCAGCCAGGATCAGGGGTCACCTAGTGACCCAGCCTGAGTTTCAACCTGTTAGGAAACCTGGAGAACCTACTGCTCACATTAGAAATAAATTATCTTCTGAAGATTGCTGAAGTCCTTTAGGAGAAATAAGGAGCAAAAGAAAAAAAGGCTTCTGCTGTTCTCATCGGCTTCTCAGTTTTCCTCTCTTTAACAACCTTACGGATCTCAAAACTGTCTGACTTTGGTAGTTTTGACACTTGAAATGTCAGATGTCGTACAGCCTCATAAGTTTTCTTTTGGACCTTTTGGTGTATCTGAAGATCTGATGATCTGAGATGAATAAAGATCAGAGCAGTGAGAGACAAGAAAGAGCATTTTAAGACCTTAAATTGGGAACGGGCTGAGATTAGAGGAAGGCTCTTTCTCAGGAGCTGAGTTTAAGAAGTGGGAGAAAATGGTCAGAATCTCATATTGATGTTAAACTGAGCTCAGTTCTGTTTGGGAGAAACAGGCTGGACAGAGAAGAGTCTTATTCTGGATTTTCCATTAATCTGGGCAGTTCAGTTTTTGTCAGACATGATCTTTGTTTCATCACCTGTCTCTTCTCTGTAGGCATCTCAAATGTGTTCTCACATCAGGTTCTGCTGATAAAAGTGTTCCTTGTTTTGTAGGAGACCCATAAAGTTTACAGGCAGAAGTTGGAGGAGCTGACTAGCCTGCAGGCTCAGTGCAGCAGCGCCATCTGCAAGCAGAGGAGAGGTCTCCGAGAGCTCAGACAGACGCTCCACAAGTAGGTGCCGGGTCAGGCTGGGCCGGGTGGTGTCTGGAGGTCACTGTGACAGACCGAGTGTGATCGTGTTTCTCTTTCGTGTCCAGATGTGCAAAAACATGTGACGAGAAGGAGTCGGCGGTGGTGCGGGACCTGCAGACGCAGATCAAAGAGAAGCAGAATGTCTTCTTCGATATGGAAGCATATTTACCAAAGAAGAACGGGTGAGTTCATTTCACCGCCTGTCCTTCATTATATATGTTTCTTAATAATACAGCAAACTAAAAAAAAAAAAAAAAACTGACCGTGGGGCCCCACCCACACCAGGCACATCATGCGCTTTAGGTGGTCCAATCATGAGAGGACAGTTCGGATGGGAATCGGGCATCCTTAAATCCAATTCTCAGTGACTATATGGTGATATGGTGACTATACTGCATAAACGGCTCGTTTTGAGTGCACTATTTGTGAGGTCACAAAAACCAACTCCGTTGCAAACATATGCAGTTGCGTACCCAAGTTTAGCCCCGCCCACTCAGTCTGAAGGAGTGTCCCAGCCCTAACTGGTTTTGGAATGAGGGAGCCAATCAGAACAGAGCTCATTTGCATGGATCAGTCTTGAAGGCACAGTGTCAGAAACTGCCTGATCTTGGGTCAGGCATTCGACCTCCAGCGTGAACTCTTAAAGCGCCCCTGAGACCGGGTGCTCACCTCTGCTGTTTGAGAGTGTGTGCATTCGTTAGTGTAAGTGTGTGTTTGTGTGAGAGAGAGAGAGTGTGTGTCAGTGTGTGTAATCAGTGTGGTGTAAACATGTCTAATGTGTCTAAATGGGGCGTGAGGTTCTGTCCTCCTCAGGAGGGCCGGAATGTTGGCAGCAGGTCTGCTGAACGTTCCGTTACAGGCCTGAACCTGCTGTTCTCCGGTGCTCTGTTTCAGCCTGTTCTCTCTCTTTACCCGGTTCTCTCTGTTCATTTTGTTTTCTGTTCTCTCTGTTCTCTCTGTTCATTCTGTTTTCCGTTTTCTGTGTTCTCTCGCTTCACCCGGTTCTCTATGTTCATTCTGTTTTCTGTTTTCTCTCCCTGTTCCTCCTGTTCTCTGTTCTCCCGGTTCTCTCTGTGTTCTGCAGGTTGTACCTGAACCTGGTCCTGGGGAATGTGAATGTAACACTGCTGAGTAACCAAGCAAAGTAAGTTGTTCAGAATCACCTGCAGTCTGAACGTCCACCTGCTGGACACGCCCCTCACCTGATCCCTCCCTAACCAGGTTTGCCTACAAAGACGAGTACGAGAAGTTCAAGCTTTATATGACCATCATCCTGATGTTCGGTGCCGTAAGCTGCCTGTTCCTCCTCAACTACCGGTGAGTCTGGCTTTTCTGCCTTAACCCACCTTAAACTGCTTTAAACAGCCTTAAACCACGAAATAGCTAAAACAAGTGTGTTTTTTCCGCACCTTCGGCCAAACTTAGGGCCTCATCCTTCAGCACAGCCTAGAACCGCCTTTAAAAACCTAAAACAGCTGAGAACCAACTTAAACCACCTGAAACAACTTAGAACCACCTTAAACTGACTAAAAACACCTTAAACTGCCTTACATTGCAGCCTGTCAGAGTGAAGTGGGAGGAGGAGGGGGCGGGGCTTGTTCTGGAGACACACCCATGCTGAAATGACTAATTTTTTTTCTGTGGAGTTCATAAACTGTAGGGCTGTGATTTTGGAGGTTATTTTGTTAGCAGCAGAAAAAGTTCCTTTATTTATCTGAGAGAGATATGAGTAGAATCTGGAACATTTTAACTCCCATCTCAGAATCAAAAAACATATAAAAATGTGTGTATCATTACACTGAACACAGAGACGTTAAGATGAGCAGACGCCTCATTGACAGATTTTGCCCATTACTATGATATGTCAGCACCGCCAACACACTGTTCAGGGCAGGATCGACCCGTACATTAATGAGGGTTCTGAAGGTCTGCTGGACGTTTATCTCCACACGTCCAGAGAGAAGAAGAAACTTCAGAGGAGCTTCTGCAGAATCATGAGGAACAGCATTCTGGAAACATCATGTTCATCAGCGACAGTTATTATAAAGTCAAATATTAATAACTATTCCTGTTATTTCCATAAATGTGTACAAATGAAGAGATCAGCAATCATTCCTATAGATTAGTAAATTTAATAAAAATAAAAAGTAAAAAAAAGAATAACCAAAATGCCTGCTAATCATTTGTAAATTTGTGTAGGGAAAAAAAAAAAAAAAAAAAAAGACAAACAGAATTGAAGAGGAACATTCGAGTAAACCCTTCGAACAGAACTGTTTTGCAGGATGTTAATATTCCCTTAGCGCTTTTAGGATCAGTGAAGCGTCTTTATTTTTCCATCTGGATTAAAATGATTATTATATAAGTGATTATTATGTAAATGATTATTATATAAATGATTATTGATGTTATAATAAGGAAAGTTTGGCTTTCTGTTCCCTGATGTGTTTCAGTGTGACGGATGAGATCTTTAATTTTCTGTTGGTTTGGTATTACTGCACTCTGACCATCCGTGAGAGCATCCTGATGACCAATGGCTCCAGGTGAACACAGAACACACATACACGCTCCACACGCACACACACTTAACACACATGCTCCTCATACACGCTCCATACACACTCCGAACACACATTTCTCACACGCTTCACATGTTCCTCTCGCACACCTTACATTCTCCACCCACACTCCTCACGCGACCATCAACGAGAGCATCCTGATCCAGGTGAGCTCGAACCACTCGCACATGCTCCGCACACTCTTCACACACTCCTCCTTCGCTCCGCATAGCAGACTCACATCTGCTCCAGACATTTGGTGTGTTTTTTGGTTTTATGTGTATGTGTGTTGGTTGTGTGTGTCTCTGTGTTGTCTATATTGTGGGTTGTCAGAGGTTGTTTTTTTTTTCCCCCCTCAGGATTAAAGGCTGGTGGGTCTCACATCACTACGTATCCACCTTCCTGTCAGGGGTGATGCTCACATGGTGAGATTCTTCTGAACATTACAGATTATAGAGCACTCAGAGCATTATTCAGTGCTTTAGAAATTAAACAGTACGTCATATCGCCCCCTACTCTTCCTGTAGTGTATTACAGTCTGTCAGAATGATGGTGAGGATCGGATGAACATAATAAAGGAGAATCTTTAAGTTTTATTAAAGTAAATGTGTGATTATATAATTGTTGTCCTCTGTGACTGTTGTTGCGTCCAGAAATCCTTCTGCACCCTGACTGTTCTTGTTTTTTCCTTTAGGCCTGAAGGGCCGATTTATCAGCTGTTCCGGAGTCAGTTTCTCGCCTTTTCCATCTACCAGAGTAAGTTCACCCACAGCGGCCGGCCTGCAGATTGTCCCTCTTCACTGGGAGCCGTGCGTGCGTGTGTGTGTGTGTGTGTGTGTGTGTGTGTGTGTGTGTGTGTGTGTGTGTGTGTATCTATGTGTGTGTTTGTTTTTTTTTTTTTCTTTTGTATCTTT
>JBBPCZ010094873.1:0-10000 GCA_037974445.1 Brycinus macrolepidotus | reverse complement strand
ACCCATATGCAGGTTTGAGAAGCGATTCAGAACAAAAGACACTTTCAGACACAACAAACACAATGAATGCTTTCGTGACCTCAACTTTACACACAACTTTACATACAGGGCTCCTGAGTGCACAGCGGTGGTGGGAGTTTGGTACTAGTGATGCCACAGCCATCTGTAGCCAGGGGTCCAATCAGCTTTGCTCTCTGAGTAGGTAGGATGGCCCACTTGCTCCTCCATTGCTCAGCGTAATTGTAGCCGATTTTGTCCACTGTTAGCTGCTCTAACAGAACTGGCAGTTAGCAATCTCCTCCATGTTGAGCTGTCCAATTTGAAAGTCACGTGACTTGGACAATGTGCTAACCTCCACCCTTCCACTGTTGGTGGAACTATGTGACTAAGTGAGGAGAAAATTTTAAATTTACATTTAAAAAATTTTAAAAAACTTTACATACAGTGGCGTTTTTTTGACTGTGCTCACTGAATAATGAATAATGAAATATGATTTCAAATAAATAATACAATAAAAAATACACCCATACATATAAAAAAAAAAAAAGAGATAAAAACGATCCTCGGACCTTGGTGGATTTGAGTTAAGAGAATGTTAACAGATTATGAAAATACAAAATGGACTGAAAGTAATTAGAACAAATAAAAGCAAACCCTCAGAATCCCTTGTCTTTATTGATGCCAGAAATTTCTATCGATGATGTCACTGGAGTACTCTTTTTTAATTGCTGAAGTCACTGGATCACTCAACATTAATGCTGAGGTCATTGGACCAGTCATCTTTATTGATGATGTCATTGTAGTATTAGTTTTAATCAATGGTTTCACTGGATCTTTTATCATCTTTACTTGATGGCTTCACTTAGATCATCTTATTGATGATGGCATGCAACTACTTGTTTTTTTTTTATGTAATCACTTGTCGTCATTAATGATGTCACTGGGTCACTCCTCTTTGTTGATGATGTCACTGGATCACTTGTCTTTATTTGAATGGATTGTTCATCTGATATCATTATTGGATTATCTTTATTGATGATGGAACTACATTATTCATCTTTGTTGTTGATGTCACTGGATTGGATCGTTAATAATGAAGTCAGTTGATTACTCATCCTTGTTGTCACTCTTTATTGATATTTCATGAAGTTGAAATATTTTTGACTCTTAACTCTTAAGTCAGTCAAGTGGTTTGGGCGTGTATCTCACTCACTGAAGACAAAATAGCAAAAAACACTAAAATGATCATTTTATTTAATGTTATATTCATTTGCCCAATTATTCACGGATCCTCTGAGATAAAATGTTTATATTTAAGATAAATTCCTACATTGTTGACCAAATATAAATAAGAAAAAGTACTGAAGTGAATTTATGGGATTCAAACATGTAAATAATTTCCACATGATAAATATATCAACACAGTTATTGCTTAATGTAAGTAAAACTGAAATATGAGATGTGGATGTACATTTACATTTAAATTAAATTCAATGCAACTTTTTTGGTGTGTCCGTGCCCACTTACTTACAGTCTGCATTGTCAAAAAGGGTTTTAAAAAGTTTTTTTAAATTATTTATTATTCTCATTATCAAGTCATACACTTTGTTCTTTGTTCAATTCATTTCTTTCTGCACTTTAAAGTCATAGTCATTGTTTCAAAGTACTTTCAGCTTCAGCATGCTCAAGTATACAGACAATACAAATGACCAGTTTGTCCAATTTATTACTATTAGTAACATTACATTACATTATATTCATTTGACTTAGAACACAAGGAAACACCCAAGTTTTAGGACAGCGTGAGAACCAGAGGAGGGTTCTAAGTGCTATAATCTTTATGTAGGGAGTACTGCAAGAAGATAGATAGTGCATTGGGAGAGGAGATGCTCTCTAAATAGATGAGTATTCAGGAGGTTTTTGAAGCTAGAGAGGGAATCTGCCGCTCTGGTGCCTTAGGCAGCTCATTCCACCAGCGGGGAACCACAAACGAGAAGAGTCCGGACTGGGTTTACCTTGTGTGTAGGGAGGGCAGAGCCAGACGATGTTCCTTGGAGGAGCGGAGCGAGCGAGCAAGAACTTAAGCCTGAAAGATAGGATTAAGGAAGCTGGATGCAGACCCAGATGTCACTCTGTAGACAAGAGTCGCTAAGACTTAAACTTAATTCGGGCAGCCATGCGTAGCCAATGTAGGTCAATTAGGAGTGAGGTAACATGAGACCTTTTGGGTTGGGTGAAGACCAGCTGAACTGCTGGGTTCTGAACCAGCTGTGAGGGTCTTACAAGGGTCGTACAAGCTTGGACACCCGCTAGGAGGGCATTGAAGTATTCAAGAGATAACCATGGCTCGTACCAGAAGTTGGGTGTCATACTGGGTCAGGTATGGCCTGATTTTCCTGTTGTATGAGACAACATGACAGAGAGACAAATGCAATATGATCAGTGGTCAATAACACTGATCATCATAAATGATTTCACAGAAGATGTCATTTGTTACGCTAATGCTGATTTGCTTCATTAGCTTTAGATCACCATTTAGCGGGTGTTTAGTAAGTGTTCCCTCTGTGTGCTAGAATACAGACCAGAACCAACACAAATGATTACTGTCCAATTACTTGGGGATTGCACTGTAAATAATTCTAGCCTCTACACACTGACCCAGGCTTTTCTTGCATTTCCTTCTTAGTTGTGTAACCGCATCTGCCACCAACAGCTCTACTGCAATGCGGTAATTACACCAAACTCCATGTGTCACTCAACCAGCCTAATCCACAAGCAGTGATTTAGCAAGACAGATGTGTGTTTTCATGCTGGATGCATGTGTCTCTCTTTCCCTCCCTGCCCCCTCTGCCAGCTAAGCTTTCTGGTGTTTGTAGGTTGTTGGGGTTTTTTTTGCCCTGCTGTTGGCCACACTCCATTCCACACAACAGCAGCAGAAAAGCAACACGCTTCCCTCAGCCTGCTCACTTCCAGTACCAGACTGCCTCCTCGGCGGTGTGTATGTGGCTGAAATAGCGCGTCAAAGCCCTACTGGCTCTCAGCCTTGTTCGCCATGAGCCATCCTGACACACACAGGACAATGGACTGCACATAGGAGTTCAGGCTGAGTTCAGCATGAACAGTGCAAACGTGAATGGACAGCTGATCCCAATATGCTCCTGTTGTCTTGGAATGTTACCTCAGCTAGGTTGCTGCTGGTGGTGAATAAGATAAAATAAGATCTGCAGCAAAGTGGACAGTACAAAAGTGGTAGCAGCAGCATAACCTACAGAATAAAAGCTATACAACACAACAGTATGATAAAAAAGTACACTTTACAAATATTACATAAATATGAATATGTACGCTTGTGTGTATGTATGTATATATATATATCTCAAAGAGGCTACTAAAGGAGTAGCTTGACCAAACATGCTAATATGGCTATAAATACTTGCTAGCTAGGTTTTCATACAGTGTTAGCCACATTGTCATATTTGACCGGGAATTTCCAAATGCATCAACATTTTCTGCAGAATTCATACTTCAGTGAGATGTACACAAATTCATTCATAACGGT
Organism: Brycinus macrolepidotus; assembly: GCA_037974445.1. Lineage (NCBI taxonomy): Eukaryota > Metazoa > Chordata > Actinopteri > Characiformes > Alestidae > Brycinus > Brycinus macrolepidotus. Next base: position 6,441 of record JBBPCZ010094873.1, on the reverse strand, counting down.
GTGAAAAAATATAATTTAACTTCTAAAATTACTATCCAAAATGACCAATAAACATACATGTCTTTTATGTTTTCTACATTTAATTTATATATTTGTATACCGTGATATGACGCTTAAAATTTAGTGTTGATAAGGTTAAAGTAGCGGCAATCCCAAAAAACTGTGAAGTTAAATGGGTTCTTTGATGATGCCGTGAAAAAGATTTTTGGTTCCCTGAAGAACCACTCTTAATGTCTGTAAAAGCAACCTCACAGAAAGTAGCAATTTTTCAGATGATGCTTTGGAGGATTTGGTCTAAAATGTGTGGGTTTTTTAACCATACATTCATGGCAAGGCGGTACATGCGCATTCTCAAAAAATAGCATAAACTGACATGCGTAATTTTCAGCAAGAGGGGCACTGAATTGCACCTTGCTTTTGGTTTGCTGGCTTTCAACATGTGAAGAAATATCTCAGTGATAAAGCCACTTTTGGACAGTGTTCATTCTTCAGGAACGTTCCTTGCACGCGATCGAATCACTGCGACAGAGACAGCTTTCCTATCGGTTCTCATTACACACAGAGATATTACAATATTACTGAGGAGAGGACCAGTAGAGAGGGTGAGAAAGAGGGGAGTGGAGGGAGGGTATGAGGTTTACATCTATAACTGTGTGAATCGACGGTTTCTTAAACCTGCTCAGCTGTTTTAAGGTGGACACATTGCTGACACAGAGGATCAGTTGAGCACACACAGCTATAATCACTGTAGAATAGCAGTGTCAATAGAATGGGATGCTCTAGAGCAGCCACAGGAGTGACTACGTCCAACGCCAAGTGCCAACTAGAGGTAACCCCCCCCACTTGGTCTACTACTTAATGCACCGTGGTGTGAGAAGCAAGGTTGTGAATACAAATCCAGCTCTGAACATATTTTGGGGCAGCTGGTGGCCTGGTGGTTAGGGAGTTGCTGCTGTGATCGGAAGGTTGTGAGTTCGAATCCCAGGACTTCCAGTGGTAACACTGAGGTGCCCCTGAGCAAGGGACCCGGGCGCCGTGTCACTGCCCACTGCTTCACTTGGTGAATGGATTAAATGCAGAAAAAGAATTTCACATTTCTCACACTGTGTGGTGTGTTAACTTTACATTCATTTACTTAAAGTCCTCCCCGTCTGTGGAGCACAAGAACTGTGTTCTCTGGAGGGATGGGGCTCCATTCAATCCCTTTGGGATGAGTTAGAGTGGAATTTGTGATCCAGAACTAATCACCCAGCATCAGTACCTCACTAATACTCTTGTGGCTGAATGCACTCAAATGGACACAGCAATGTTTCTACATCTAATGTAAGGGTATAGGAGCTCACATTTAAGACCTTCGATCTCGGAAGAGATGTTAGGTGAGCATATGTCTACAAACTTTTGGACATGTAGTAAATATAAGTGCATGCTGAGTTAAACCTTAAATATTAAATCAAAACAGGCAGCAACAAACACAACCTCAAAGTTCACAGTGCTAGTAATAGGAAGCAGGCGCCTGAAGTATTTAATGACTTTCAAAGGGACCTCTCAGAAAGACTATACAAAATTGCGAGAAATGAATAGTCTAATGCTTGAGACATAGTTTTACAAAAGTTTTGTAATAAAACTATTAAAAAAATAGTTTTGTTATTTAATATTTGTATAATTTGTTATAATTGATGGAACATTCCAAAATCAATACAGCTGAATTTTCACCTTCAAATTGATACACTGAGGTATTTACACATCGCTTGCGATCATACTTTGCATCTATTTTTTATAGCCATTGCATGATTAATCAAAGTCAACACACTGTTGTTTCAGTATTCTCTAATCTTCCATGTTATTCCGGGAATTCGGCCTCTGTGTCACCTCATATTTATACCTAAGAGAAACAGAAAGTCATAGATGACCACTTATGAGTTTCTGAACTCTCAGGCATAGAATACAAATGAAAACATGTTACACTTTCTTCCTAAACTGTAAAGAAATAATTTAATCGAATTAAAAATTAATTGACTTCATTATTTATTTATTTATTTTTTCATATTTTAAAAATAGTAAGAGCTCTTTGTAGTGATGCCAGAGAAGAACCATTTTTGGTTCCCTAAAGGACCTTTCAGTGGAATGCGCCTTTGAATTTAAAGAAGCATTTTTGTGGATGAGAGGTCTAGGTGTGAAGACCTGTTTTAAAAAACATTTTTCCCTAGAACTGTTAAGAAACCTTTAAGAAACCTTTATTTTAAAGAGCAGACGCTAGTTTGTGTGTAACAGAATTCACTTTAATATGCAAATCTTAACACAAATACAAATGTATAACACTAAACTCAAGTAGAAAGGGTGCAACTGGCTGCTAGTCTATAGCTCTCTAGCTTTCGTAAGTTGATTTGTGCAGTCTGTCTTGCACTCCGAGGCTTTTTGGGATTTCTGCTATGCATTCCAGCAGCCCTCATCTGCTCTCTGTACCACATTCCTGGCTGAGAGTGAGCAACAGTGGCTACTCCAGCAGTGGCTAACCACAGAGAGCACGAATGTATGCCAAGATTTATGGGAAACATCAGGCTTAACTTCAGCTTTAAAGCCCTTTCCTGCTTCTAATGGCTTTCTTACCAGAGCTGCAAACACACCGCTTGAGAAGTGGTTGTAGTTTCAGAGTGAAAGCCTGATAGAGATGGATTTTTGTGGCAGCTTAGGCAGCTCCTGATAGTAAATATCATAACTCAAAGAACATTCAGACCCTTCGGAATCAAATTATAAAGATATTGTATTGCATCGAAGGACCCCTGTAGCCCTGTCCATCAAAAGCTAAGGACACCTAGTTTCAAAATAGTCAATTCCAAAAAAACAGAGAAAATTTACTAAAAATGAGATGTAAAGACTTATAGCAAGCAAAACACTGCCAAAAGGGTAAGCACAGTTTACTTAGTAAGATGTCCTGAATTAATCAGAATCACAATCAGAATCACTTTATTGATCCCAGAGGAAATTGCTTATATTATGGCTACACAGACACACAGAGACGCAGAGACAAGAACAATATAAAATATAAAGTCTGAAACCTAAAAACAAAACAAAAAAAAAACCAAAACCAATAAAAGAATCTGTAGAAAAAACTCAGTATAAAATGCACTATGCTACAGTATGTGCACAATGCTGGGCATAAATGCTATAGATGAATAACTTAGAGTTAAGTGAATTACTAATAACACAAATGGTGAGGGTATGGTTAGGTACGTTACTGCATGTAATAGAGATCAGCAGTAGATTAGTAATGTTGCCGTAAGTACTGATTTTCACATGGTAAGACTATTGCACATAATGTAAATGTTTTAGCACCTGATAAGAACATTGCACAATTTTTCACAGGGTAGACTATTGCACATAATAGCAAGATAATAATGCAAATAGTGATACAATGATACAGATTTAAACTTGTTAAGAAATTGCACAAACAAAGTAGCATCAGGTTATTGCACAGATTATTGTGTGAATGTGTGACAGAGGGAGGAGTTATGGAGTCTAATTGGTGGATATGTGACAGAGGGAGGAGTTTTAGAGTCTGATTGGTGGATGTGTGACAGAGGGAGGGGTTTTAGAGTCTGATTGATGGATGTGTGACAGAGGGAGGAGTTTTAGAGTCTGATTGGTGGATGTGTGACAGAGGGGGGAGTTATACAGTCTGATTGGTGGATGTGTGACAGAGGGAGGAGTTTTAGAGTCTGATTGGTGGATGTGTGACAGAGGGAGGAGTTTTAGAGTCTGATTGGTGGATGTGTGACAGAGGAGGGAGTTATACAGTCTGATTGGTGGATGTGTGACCTAGGGAGGAGTTTTAGAGTCTGATTGGTGGATGTGTGACAGAGCGGGGAGTTATAGAGTCTGATTGGTGGATGTGTGACAGAGGGAGGAGTTGTAGAGTCTGATGGCAGTAGGGAGGAAGGATTTTCTGTGGTGTTCAGTGGAGCACTTTATGCTGGTGAGTCTGTGGCTAAAAGTTCTTCTCAGTTCGGCCACCACACTGTGGAGTGGGTGATCAGCATTGTCCATGATGGACTGAAGTCTAGACAAGCAATAATATTTAGTACTTCTTGTCACATTATATATCTAGATTACGAGTAGTACAGTCTGACTAAGAGACCTAGATGGGAGAAACAGTCTCAAAAACAGACATTAGGTCCCTGAATTGTATTACAGTGCACACAAACATAATTTCTGATGCTTCTATCATATTCATAATCCTATAATCCTAGATGTTCTTACTATTTTTTAAACATTTGGAGTAATGTGAAAAATGACATGGTTTTGCTTATTTTTATAAATCAAAGTAAATTTTGCTTACGCTATCAGAAAACAAAAAGTACATTTGTCTTACAACTGTCTTATAGAAAAATACCTTTAAAATGTGTGAAAATGGATGCAATGAGGAACTGACTCAAACTCAAATGTTAGTGAAGAGCTGTTTTATGCTCTCAAACACACTGCAGTTCGTCCTTATCTATTTGAAAAGTAACAACAAAAAACCAAAGCAGTAGTGCATAATATCACAATATATCAGAACAGGCTTTACGAGCACACTTTTACTTGTTCTTCATATTTGTTCTCTTTGTTTAAATATTTTTCCCCCCGAATCACACTCCTAGCTCATCTCCAGCCATCTAAAGCAGGAAGCGTTGTCTTGCTGGAGTCATGCTGCAGAGCGAGAGTGGTTCGAGCCTTCAGGGTGCGCACTGAGCCAGGCGCAGCAGCCTATACACTGTGAGCTCATCAATTACTTCACATGAACTGAAGCTCTCTCAGCCCTGTGTCATATTCACTGAGTCAGCCGCAACGCGCTCCCATGTCATGCAGTTTGAGTTTTGAGATGGAGTTTGATGTTTGGCCTAGCCAAAGAACACGAAACCCCAACCCAAAGAATACAAACACAAACACAAACACGTCTTTGGCTTATATAAGCAAGAAGACAACATCATGCTTGGTTAGAAGGTCCCTCTTTAAGATAGTGACACTGCCTCTTGTGAAATTTTGAAATCTGTTTGCTCCCAGCCACTAACGGACGCCGACAAATCCCAGTGTTTCGTAACACTGAGTCGTCTGAGGCCAAAACCAAATGTCCCGACATTCCAGATGATGGTAAACAGTTTCATGAGATACCAACCATAGTCCCAGAAGCATCATTTTGATTGCACAATTCCAACTTTAGTCAGTAAGGACACTCTATGTCCAGCCCTTGTTGTAGCATAGTCTCCCTCCTGGTAATGTTTTGAGTGCTTTTCATTGTCACCGCCTGTATTCATAATCGGTGGAGACCTAAGCATTTGTCTAGCCTGAGCTTTATGGAGGCCAATTGCACGACCAGTCAAAAGTTTCTGCACACACTGAGATTTTCTACATTTGCATGCTACTCACTTAATATTACTAAAAAATACACTCAGTATTCTTTGCTAACAAATAAACTTACAGTGTGATGAACATTTGAGTTCCTTTATTAGCCAGAGAATTTCATTTTTAATTAATCACTACTGACCTCTAAAACATCAAGTAATGTAACTGTAATGTGGATCACCAGACAACTGTTAGATATTTAACAAGCTATTAAGTGATGAAACGGTTAACGAGTGCATTTAAAGTTAAAGGACAGTCTAGAGTTTGACTCTGCATCACCACACAACCAGTTAATAGGAGTCAGACCTGCACTGTTACAGATTCTTTCCACGTTACAAAGGAAACTTTTTTTATTTGACATATTTTTATTTATAGCTGTTCACTTAACTTTTCAATGCTTAAAAAGAATAAAAATCTTCAGTTTATGAAATAAATCAATAAGTGGAAAAAAACTGTGGTGTGCAAAACTTTTGACTGGTAGTGTACCTTGTGAGTCTACTTTACAGGTGAGTCTACGGTTACAGAATGTAGCCCATTTGTAGATCCACAGTTTGCAGTTGACCTGATATAATTTGGGAAGTGTGTAGAGTGTGGGCTACCAAATGGGTTTCTAATAAAGGGTTACTAATAAAGTGGAAGATGTGTTCATTTGTTAATGTATTCATTTAACATTGTTGGTTTTACTGTCTATTTGCTACATTTATAACATTTGTTTCTGAAAAACAAAAGCATACTGGTATAGTCATGGTGGTCCCAGTACAAAAGATAGTTGGCATTTACTTCTTTTAGCATCTGTTAACATTAGCAGTTATAGTTCCACCAGAAAAAAAAAAAAAAAACCAAAGTTTTCCTCTTACCTCAGACTGTTAACCAGCCAAGACATGCATAGCATAGATTTCCGCTGAAGCTACAATGCTAATGTTGCAAACCAGTAATGTAAAGTAATACACATCCAGTTAATAATCCATCTCTAATAATATCTATATGTCACGGCGGAGCGGGCCTGGGTTAACCAGAGGCTGGAGGCGCGTGAGCAGATTTCCATGATTTTATTGAATACAA
>JBBPCZ010094862.1:0-11168 GCA_037974445.1 Brycinus macrolepidotus | reverse complement strand
CTCTCACACACACACACACACACACATACACTCATTCTTACACACATACACACTCTCACACACACACTCTCACACACACACACACACACACACACACACACACACATTTCTACACACACACAAATTGTTACGCACACACAGACAAACTCGCGCACACACACACATACACAAACACCACACACACACACTCAAACACACTCATTCTTACACACACACACACACACTCACTCTCACACACACACACACTCACACACACACACACACTCTGACACACACACACACTATAGTGATTTACTGTCACGTTTACTCTGTTACTCGTAATTGTGATATAACTGAGTGTAAAGTCTTTTGGCTTGTGTGTGTGTGTGTGTGTGTGTGTGGTGTGTGTGTGTGTGTGTGTGTGTGCGTGCACAGGTGAGGTTGAGTGTGTCCGGGCGGAGCTCGAGAGAGAAACAGCGCTGAGGGAGGAGGAGAGAAAGGGAGCGAGAGAGGAGAGGAGGAAGAGAGACAGAGAGAGAGAGGAGAGGGAGGAGGAGGTGAAGAAGCTGCAGAGAGAAGTTGAACAGCGCAGGATGACGGAGGGAGAGAGGGAGGAGGAGAGAGAAAAGTGGCAGAGAGAGAGGGAAGAGCTGAGCGCAGAACTGGGGCAGAAAGACGGAGAGATGGAGGCTCTGAAGAACAGGATGGAGAGTCTGGAGAAGGAAAACAGAGAACTGTGCGAACTGATGGACGAAAAAACAGCAGAAACGGAGCAGCTTCAGAACAAACACAATTCAGAACAAAGAGCTGCAGAAATACAGCTGCAGGAAACGAGGGATGAGGTGGAGAGATGGAGGGAGAGGGCGGAGGAAACTCAAAGAGAGAAAGAGGAAGATAAAAGGAGGCTTTTAGAACAAGTGGAGCGAAATCTTAAAACGAGCGAAAGGGAGAAGGCAGAGCTGAATGACCTTCTCAGGCAGACGGAAGGAGAGATAGAAAAGAAAAAGAAAGAGACGGAGGAGTTCATAAACACAGTGAAACGGCAGGACGGGGTGATAGAAAGTGTGAAAGCTGAGCTGGAAGAGAGAGAGAAAGAGAGAGAGACGCTGGAGAGAAGAGTGGCCGCTCTGGAGGAGCTTAGAGAGACGGAAGAGGAAGAAAGACAGAAAGAGAGGGTGACGAAAGAGAGAGAGCTGAGAGAGAAGGATGCAAAATTAGAGGAGCTAAATGAAAGAGTGGAAGAAGTGAAAAAGGAGAAGAAACGCATCTCCAGACTGGTGGAGGAGAGAAAGGAGGAGGCGGAGAGCCTCCAGAAGAAATGGACGAAGGAGAAGAAGGATCTAGAACACGTGGCCAAAGAAGCGAGGGATGAGATGGAATGGTGGAAGAGGAGGGCCGGCGAGATGGAGAGAGAAAAAGAAGGAGCAAATCGAATGCTGCTGGAAAGAGTGGAAAGAGAGAGGGATGAGCTGAAAGCAGTGGAAGGAGAGAGGGATGAGTTAACGACACTGCTGAGCGAGAGAGAGGGAGAGATGGAGAAAAAGGAGGAAAAAATTCAAGAGCTACAATCTGCAGTCCGGTCTTTAGAGGGAGAGAAGAGGAGACTGGAGAGAGAAGAGAAGGTTAAGGAGAGATTAGAAGAACGAGTGATTGTGTTAGGGGAAGAAAACGTACGGCTCAAGGAAAAAGAGAGAGAGAGGATTAGAGAATGGAGCAAGATGGAGGGAGAGTACGAAGAAGGAAAGAAAAAGCTGATAAGAGAGGTAGAGAGGAAAGATGGAGAGATAGAGGAGCTCAGGAGCAGGATGGAGAGAATAATGGAGGAGAAAAACGAAACGTTGGATAAACTGAACGCAGAGTTGGAGGAGCTGAGAGAAGAACAGATGGCACTAGAGCAGAGGATGAGTGAAAAGGAGGAGCAAGAGGAGAAATGGAAGAAGCTTGTGGAGGAACAGAGGATGGGAATGGAGGAGAGGAGGAGAACAGAGGAGGCTGAGGGGAAGAAGAGAGAGGAAAAGCTGAAAGAAGAAATGAAACAGATGCAGGAGAAGCTGAAGCAGAATAGAGTGAGCATTTTGGAGCTGGAGCGAGAGAACAAAGAAATGAAAAGAAAAGGGGAAGAACAAGAAGAACAGCTCCAAAAACAGACTAGGTGTTTGAGAGAAAGAGACCAGGACACATCCAGACTGAGAGAAACAATAGAGAGAAAAGAAAAAGAGGAAAAAGAGATGTTACAGAAGAAACAGGATGAAGTGATGAACTTGCAGTTAAAACTAGGAGAAACAGAGGAGAACCTGAAAAACACAAAGTCAGAGCTGGAGGAGGAGAAAACTCTGCGCCAAGAGAAAGAAAAAGAGCTTTCAGACTGTGAACACAAGCTTCATCTGGAAAAGATCAGGGGAGACGAAAGGAAAGAAAAGGTGCGAGAAGTGGAGGAGAAGAGCGAGAGGCTGATGGAATCTCTACGAGAAGAACTGGACCAACGTTCCAGAGAGCTGGAGAGACAATATCGACTTCTGAGAGAGAGCGACGGGGAGATCAGGAGGCTGAAAATGAGAGTGGAGGATGGAGAGGAAGCGAAAGAACAAATGAAGAAGTCCCTGATGCAAACAGAAGGAGAGATGAAGCTGCAAGAGGACCAGCTGAGAGAAAGAAGGAAAGAAGAAGAGAACATGAGGTCTAAACTCGAGGAACTTCAGCAAGAACACCAGCTCCTGCAGGAAACAGTGAAGAGGAAAGAGGCAGCGATCCGCTCTCTGACGGAGGAGAAGCTGAGCGAGAAAGACAGGATTAGTCTGTTCCTGAAACAGAAAGAGGAGGAACTGAAGAAAGCGAGGGAGGAGAAGGAAGAAATGGCCAAAAAGATGGAAACCCTGAGACGGGAAGTGACACTGCTGTCGGAGAGTCAGGAGAAGGAGAGGCTGAAGGTGAAGGAACAAGAAGAGGAGAACAAACAGATCAGAGAAGGTCTGAAAGCTGGACTGCATGAGATGGTCACTCTGAAGGAGCTTCTGGAAGAGAGCCACCGTGAAGGAGAACATCTCAGGAGCATTTTAAAGGAGAAGAAGGATGAACTGATGAGAGGAAGAGAACAGGATGGGAGAGCAGCTCAGAAAGAAGCAGATCTTCAGCTCCGGTAAAAATGTTACGGTTGTTATGGAGGCCTAAACACATCTGTTTGGGTTTGATATGATTTTTGATGTTGGGTTGGAGATTTTAAAGTGCTCATTTGTTCTTAATTCTGCAGAGCTCTAATTCGGGCTTGCTGAGGAACCTCTCATGAAACATCAAAAACCACAGCCCTCATGAATTAAACCCCAAACATCACAACCCAGGATTTTATAAGCTATTCAGAAAAAAAGCTGTCAGAGTGTGGGTGTGTCCATAAGCCCCTCCCCTCCCACCATCTTTATTTTGATAGGCTGCACTCAGATGCCTTGTTTTGATCACTGATTGTGGTTTCCACTAGGGATGCACCAATATTTAATGATACTAATATAATTTCTAGAATCTACTGATTACTGGAACTGGGGCTGGAGCCTTTCTCAGCTCTCACAGGGCGAAAAGCAGACAAACACCCAGGACTGGTCATCACAGGACACACATACACACACACACATCTGGGGACATTTAGTATCTCCAGTCCACCTGATGTGCAGGTCTTTGGACTGTGGGAGCTCCTGGTGGAAACACACACAGACACAGGGAGAACCCTGAACCCAGAACCTTCTCACTGTGAGACGACAGCACCACCCATAAAATGACATACATATAAACATATAAATTCCAGTGACCCATTAAAACCATTCATTTTTACATGCGTCTATAGCCATATCTACTGTAGATTTTTCACCCTGTATTTCCTTACACTCTCAGAAAACAATGTACTAAACCGTACAAACACTCGGCCTCATCCGGGTTAGCTGGAAAAAAAATCCACATTCTGGTTCAGTTTGTTTTTTGTTCTTTTGCTGTTTTTATTAAAATGTTATGTTTTTAACTTTCTTTTACATCACGACTGTCATATAAGTAAGCCAAAATCTTGTAATCAGACTCTTAATGTGTGATAAACAGTAAATTTAAACACTCAGTCAACTTGGGTGCTAATAGCGCCCCTTGTGGACAGAGTTCAGACTGCTGAGCAGCGCTTTAAAATGTCCTGCTTAAGCTGATTCAGAGAAGGTGAAATTTATTCTGCAGTAAATGTTCAATTAAAGGTAATAATTGTACTATTTTTCAACCTTTTTTTAATGTCAGCTCTGCTACAGTTATAGCTCTTTGTCCACCATGTCCCTCAGGGTTCACACGCTGGAAAAGGAGAAGGAGGAGCTTCAGAAGAAGCTGCAGTTCCGAGAGTCTGAACTGAAGGAGGAGAAGAAGCAGAGTGAGGAACAGTGGAGAAACTACGAAGAGGAGCTGAAAAGTTCAGAGACTAAAGCAGAGCAGAACGAGGCCGAATTATTCAGAGAAAGAGACAGAATGAAGAAACTGGAAGAACGAGGGACAAATCTGAGCCAGAGGCTGGAGGAGAAGGTCAGAGAAGTGGAGGAACTGAGGAACGGAGTAAAGGACAAGAACCATCAGCTGAAACAGCTGGAGGAGAAGATGGAGTCGCTGAAAAGGGAAAAGAAGGAACGACAGAAGGAACTGGAGGAGAAGGAGCGACGGATTGAACTTGCTGATAAAGAAGTGAGGGAGACGGAGAAGGAGGTAGAGGAGATAGAGAAGGAGGGGATGGGTGAAAGGCCAGAAGAACAGAGAGATCAGAAAACAGAGAAACGGATCATGCAGGATGCAGAGTGGGAGCAGATGAATCTGCGACTGAGAGACCGAGAGTCGGAGGTGTTTTCCCTCAGAGAGACGATGGAGGAGCTCAGGAACGACAGAGAGAGAATCAGAGCCGCTCTGGAGAACACGGAGGAGAAACTGGTCCAGTATAAAGAGAGACTCCAGCAGATGGAGAAACAGAAACACAGCAGGCAGCAGAACGAGGTGATTTACTAAACCTTTACCAGCCATTCGCTTTAGTCCTGTCACTTACTCACTTCTTCAGTAGTTTGAGCTTTTACTCGAGCTGTTTTGTGGAAAAGGTACTTTTTCTTGAACTGTAGTGAATATTAGGTGCTGTTCTGGTGAAGGCAAAAAGAAAAGTGTGTGTGTGTGTGTGTGTGTGTGTGTGTGTTATATATAAAACAACACCTTAAAAAAATAACACCATTTTAAAGTTCTGAAATGGAAATGGGTTTACATCATTTTAAGCAAAAACATCAGTTTAAATGAAGCGACCATCCAGATTTTCACTTTTAAAATTTTTTAAATGATCCAGTTCCAAATGTGAAATTAGGATATTAAGATGTAAATTTTACTGGCCCGTCAATTCAAATCACCCAGCAGTGCACTGCGGCTCTTCGCTCCTTTTTCGTTTTCTTTACATGATGACTTACAGAAAGAACTTCTAGAAATGGTTTAAATTAGAGCTGCACAATATATTGGGGTAGCTAGTGGCCTAGTGGTTATGGAGTTGCATCTGCAATCAGAAGGTTGTGGGTTCGAATCCCAGGGCTGCTAGTGACACCACTGAGGTACCATCGGTGTTCGGGGACCGGTCCATTTTAACATCGTGTAAAACCTTGTTGTCTGTACGACTGTCTGTCCTGTTTGAAATGTGCTCTAAATTAGAAAACGTTATCTCCTACTCTGTGAACATGGACTGTATGGATGAGGAAGTGAACATATATTGTGGAACTTTGACAATATTTACAGACTTTAAGCTTTTTTAATTCCAGAAAAGTGATGATTTGGGCCCTTTAATAGCTTGAAAAGAATCGCAATCGCAATATGCAGCAGTAAAATCGCAAAACTGGTATTTTGTTCATGTCATGCAGCTGCAGTTCAAAATGACTTAAAACATTCTGATAAAATGACTTCCATCAAACGACTGTTTTTGTCATGATGGCAACAATGTTTTGAGTATTTTAAACACTGCTGTGTATGTTTGTATGTGTGTGTATATATGTGAGATATTGTGTGTGGATGTGTATATATGTGTGTGGGTGTGTATGTATGTGTGTGTGTGTATATGTGTGTGAGACTGTGTATACATATGTGTGTGTGTGTTTGATGGTAGCAGGCGTGTGAAGCGGACAGTGTGCGGCGTGTTGGGGTTCTGCAGAGAGCCGTGGCTGAGCTGGAGCTCCAGCAGAGGGCGCTACAGCAGAGAAACAGCCGTCAGGAGCAGCGCGTGGAGAGGCTGAAGACTGAGAGACAGCAGCTCCGCCTCACTTTACAGCAGGTAGACACACAGTGACACCTAACATTGAACAACCGGGGGTTCGGCCACTCATGACCTGCTCATTCCACATAAAGAACTCTCCGGACACCCAAGGCAGCGGGACGTGTACAATCCCACATGTGAAATAACATACTGACAGTTGACATTCTGGGTCTTTAATCCAGCCAGGATGGAGGAGGAGGAGGAGGAGGACGGGTTTGTCCTTTTTCTCTCAGCAGGACGAGGGTGTCTGTGTGCATCTCCACTTAAATGAAGCTCTGTAAACACTGCATTTACCTCAAAACACACTCCTTTAGTCCTTTAGCCGAATCTTGGTGTTAGTTTAATCTGAGCATTTCAAAATGTTTTAACCCAAATGATCGGCTTTTCTTTTAGTTTACAGCTGACCAGATGGCAGACTGTTCGTGTTTATTAGGAGGGAAAAAACATCACACGTAAATATTTAGTACTAAGTAAATATCGGGCCGTATTAACAGTGCAGTCTTGGGAATAAAACTCTGTCTTATATACAGTATCTGCATGTGCCTTACATGATTCTGGTCTAAATTGGTTTTATTTTTATCTTTGTTGTGGTAAGTTTGTTCTGAATGGGTAAAAAGTTAAGAAGATTTAGGAGTGAGTTCATTAGAGTCTGTTGAGAAACTGTTAAGAAGTTTGTGCTGATTGAAGTGCTGGTTATCAGCTAAAATCATATTCTATTGTTTAGTGTGTCAGTGAGTGTCAGTGACTGTTGTTTAGTGCATCAGTGAATGTGTGTCTGTGACTGTTGTTTAGTGTGTCACTGTTGTTTAGTGTGTCAGTGACTGTCAGTGACTGTTGTTTAGTGTGTCAGTGACTGTTGTTTAGTGTCAGTGACTGTGTCAGTGACTGTTGTTTAGTGTGTCAGTGACTGTTGTTTAGGTAGTCAGTGACTGTTTAGTGCATCAGTGAGTGTGTGTCTGTGACTGTTGTTTAGTGTGTCACTGTTGTTTAGTGTGTCAGTGACTGTTGTTTAGTGTGTCAGTGACTGTGTCAGTGACTTGTTTAGTGTGTCAGTGACTGTTTAGTGCATCAGTGAGTGTATGTCTGTGATTCTTGTTTAGTGTGTCACTGTTGTTTAGTGTCAGTGAGTGTCTGACTGTTGTTTAGTGTTTTAGTGAGTGTCAGTGACTGTTGTTTAGTGTGTCATTGAGTGTGTCAGTGACTTGTTTAGTGTGTCAGTGAATGTTAGTGACTGTTGTTTAGTGTGTCAGTGACTGTTTAGTGTGTCAGTAACTCTTGTTTAGTGTATCGGTGAGTGTGTGTCAGTGAGTGTGTGCCAGTGACTGTGGTCTAGTGTGTCAGTGAGTGTGGCCACTAGAGGGCGCTCAGCAGAGTGATATTAAACAGACTCTTGGAGAAAGTTCCAATTTCAGAGTGGGGCAGTGTTTTGTCTGTAGGCTCAGTGTTTGATGTGATCCGTGTTTCTGTTTTCTGTCAGGTGGAGCTGGAGAGGATCAAACTGAAAGACCAGCTCTCGCAGTCTGCCGCTGGAACTCAGGTATAAAACAGCCGAGAAGGGAACTAATTCATTCTGAATTTAAATCTATGCTAAATCAGTCAGAGCCATTACTGTTTATACCTTAAACATCAGCCACAGATTGACTGAAATTTTATTGGCTGCCACAGGTGCCTAATTACTGGAACTGGCAGTTGATTGGCCATCAGTTTCCAATGCTCGATATAATTGGGTGTCATCCATTTTTTTTTTTTTAGAAATCAGGAGAAAGTACCAGCATTCTTAAAATTATTATCTTCATGCATTTGGTTTGAAACTGTATGGCTGGTTGGTTAGTGTAGTGGATAACAACCCTGCCTTCCCAACAAGAGAGAATAAGAGTCCTCCACACACCACACTACACCAATAAGAGTCCTCCACACACCACACTACAACAATAAGAGTCCTTATACACACACCACACTACACAATAAGAGTCTTTACACACACCACACTACACCAATAAGAGTCCTTATACACACCACACTACACCAGTAAGAGTCCTTACACACACCACACTACACCAGTAAGAGTCTTTACACACACCACACTACACCAGTAAGAGTCCTTTTACACACCACACTACACAATAAGTCACTATACACAAAAAATGAGATCATTTTGTGAACATGTGCTTAAAAACAGGGCAGATCAAAAATGAAACAATATTAAACAGTATTGCTTATTAAAGAGGAGATTTTTGTTGATTGACCAGCTAGCTCAGTGCTAACTGCTTCTCTGCCTGACTGCTGTTCTGCCAGTTCCAGATGAAGTATGTTTACTGGTCCAGTGCTGTGTGTGTGTGTGTGTGTGTGTGTGTGTGTGTGTGTGTGTGTGTGTGTAAAGTAAAGTGTAAAGTGACCATTCTGTCATACGTGAACACACCACAGCACACAGTGTGAACAGCACGAAATTCTTCCTCTGCATTTAACCCATTTAACCCATTCAACAAGTGAAGCAGCGGGCAGCCAGGAACATGGCGCCCGGGGAGCCGTGTGTGGGAACGGTACCTTGCTCAAGGGAACCTCAGAGGTGCCACTAGCAGTCCTGGGATTTGAACCCACGACTTTCTGATTGCAGGGCGAACTCCCTAACTACTAGGCCACCAGCTGTGTGTGTGTGTGCATGCTGTAGTGTGAGGTGTGAAATCCGGCGAGTTGAAGTTGTGGAGTGTTTTTCCTCTGCAGGACTGCAGCGTTCCGGCGGACGGCGACGAGCTGAAGAGACTGAGACTACAGGCCAGAGATCTGAAGGAGCAGGTGAGGGGGAGAACTGGGAAGATGGGACACAGTTTGAAAATGATGAGCTACTCAAGCTGTAAAAGACAACAAGAGGTCGATACTTTCCCAATACAATGAATCGAAGGGTCAGCTGATTTAGATCTGGACATCTAGATCTACTTCCGATTCACCACCATCTGAGGAAGAATGTTGTTCCACAGAATGTTGGTAATGCAAGATTGACAGGTGTTTTAAATCCACATCTTTCACAGTAGCACATTCTTTTTTATAATTTAACATAATTGGAAACTCAGTTCATTTTATTTTTCATATAAAGCAGAATATTTTATTTTCTGATGTTTTGCTCCCTGTGTATAGTGCTTCTATAGGTACAGTAAAAAATACAACATATGAAAAGATTATTACTGTTTTGATTAATAAGTTGCACTCACGTAGAAAAACAGTTTATGGGTATGATTTACCAGAAAACCTGAGATGTGCAGCAATTCACTCCATTTATTCAGTTCCAAGTACTTCAGTAAAGCTGTGATTGATTTGTACTTTCCCGAAATACATTAATGAGGAAAATACTTGTGTTTTGGTCATTAGCCTTTAGTTCTTTACACCCTGTTTTGGGTTTTAATTTCATTCTGGTTCATCTCCAGCTTCATTTTAGACCAAAAGGATCTAAAAAGGGAAGAATGCTCTTTGGTTTCTGTGTTGATTCATGCTGGATGGTCTCAGAAGTTCTTAAGTATTTATTCAGTATTCAGTATTTAAGAGTGGATTAAGATTACTTCACACTCTGTTTCCATATGAGCAAATTGCAGTGATTCTGTCATCCTGCAGGTGGCGCGTTTGCGTCTGATTCTGGCCGTGGATCATCAGGAACGCGCCGAGTTCATTGATCACTCAATGAAGAACAGTGAAAGGCTTCAGTCCCTCAGAGAAGATCTCAGCCAGTCTCTGGCCGCCGTGTCCCAGCAGCTCGTCCCTCCGGTCCTGCAGTCTGAGACGGAGAAACTGGACCGAAGCATCAGAGAAGAGGAGCGCAGACTTTCACTCGGCCAGAACTGAACACACTTGCTCCTTCGCTTCGCTCCGACAGTGGAGTCACTGTTCATGACTGTAGCAGCTTCCAGTCTGGAGGCTTCAGTGTTAATAAGACTTGTTCACTTAAAGCTCTGTTTAATGCAGCCAAGCCTGTTTCTCCGCACGCTACTGCATTACCTAAAGACAGCTATTATTTTTTTACATTTGTATTTATTCTTAACCAAATAAATCTGTAATGCTGCACTTTCACTGAATTTGTGACATTACCAAAAGTGTTACCAAATAAGTCGGCTGATTTTATTTATAGAACAATTACTAAAAAAAAGCAGAGATTGTAATTAAGGGAGTACAGTTTCGCAATTTTTTCACATATATGTCAGTACATTCTGGTCAGTGTTACAGGGAAACTGCGGCCAGCAGAAGTCAGTGGGGTTTAGAACCACTGGAGAGCAGCACTCAGTTCATGCTAACAGGACACCCAGGTATAATAATTCTGGCCATAATTTCATTATCATACTAAAATGTTTTTCCATTTATCTGTACATCATGCATTCACCAGTGATATACTGTGCATATCGCCAAGTCATTTTTTTGATGCAGGAAATTTTATAGTAATTTCACTCAAGAATACAGTGAGGGGATGCTTGACAATTTTATTTAATACACCAGATGTATTCATATAGCCACGGAAAAAAATGAGACCACTTTTCCCTTTTTTTTCTGTTCACTGTTTGTACAGTTCGTGGCTGTGTGTGTGTGTAAAATGCACAGGTTGCTATTCTTTTCTGAACTATTGCAGAGTGAGCTGTGTATAAATTAAGAAATGCCTCCATATGTGTTTTAAGTGCAGTAGTGTATGTAGAGCAGCTTCTCTATGTGCTGCATTCCAGCACCTTCGCTCCTGATTCAGTTTCTGATGGGATGAAACAGAGCTCACACACACACACACACACACACTTTACTATTTTAATTGTTGCAATTGTAAAATAATGTGAGTGTTGTGTAGTTTAACATTTCCAAGGTATAATAAATTATATGTATTATTTTTACATTTTCTCCAAACATTTTTTTGTTTGGAATTTTGAATCAAGTGTTGGTCAATAGTGTA
>JBBPCZ010094851.1:2500-11169 GCA_037974445.1 Brycinus macrolepidotus | reverse complement strand
CCCATCAGACTCTATAACTCCTCCCTCTGTCACACATCCACACAATAATCTGTGCAATAGCCTGTTGCTTCTTGTTGCATATTTTCTTACCGGGTTAAATAACTATCATTATGTGAAGGACTATGTGCGTTATTTTTGCTGTGATGTGCAACAGTCTACCATGTGCAATATTGCGCAATGTTCTTACCAGGTGCTAAATCATTATATTATGTGCAATATCATGTGACGTTTTCTAAATGGGTGCTAAATCACTTAATTACTTGCAATATGTTATGTGCATTAGTCTTCATGTGCAACATTACTACTTAGGTCATTACTACTTTTTCATTACTTATTATTACTACTGATTTTCTACTCCAAACTACCATTTGTGTTGGTAGTTTTTCACTCAACTGTGTTACTTATATATAGTATTTATACCAAGCATTTCTGTATGTGGCATAGGGTATTCATATTGAGCTTTTTTCTTTCTACAGATTTTTTTATTTAGGTTTTATTTAGACTTTATATTATATTGTTACTGTTTCTGTGTCTCTGTGTGTTGTGGCAGTCATTACATAAGCAATTTCCTCCGGGATCAATAAAGTTTTCTGATTCTGATTCTGATTCTGCAGCCGCAAACCAGTCAGATTACTCCATCCACTGCCGAAAGCGCCTACAATGTGCACATGAGCATCAAAACTGAACCGTAGAATAATAGAAGAAGGTGGGTTTGTCCAATTAATTACTTTTTTTTTTTTTTTACATCAGGCAGATGGCATATGTGTATGGTTAGCTGGGACAAGATGACACCAGGGTGCACTATGAATGGAAGACAAGATGGCAGAGGCAATGTTTTGCTGGGTAACCTTGGATCCTGGCATTTATGTTGATTTTACACTGACATGTGCCAGTTGCCTAAAGAATGTTGCAGACCAGGCACAAGTCTTTCTGACAACAGTATTCCTAATGCCAGTGGTCTCTTTCAGCTGGATATGCACTCTGTCACACTGCAAAAAAATGTTCAAGAATGGGTTGAGAAACATGACAAAGAGTTCAAGGTGTTCACTTGGCCTCCAAATTGCCCAAATCTCAAACTCTTTGAGTATCTGTAGGATGTGCTGTAAAAACTAGTCCAATCTATGGAGGCCCCAGCCTGCAACTTAAAGCACTTAAAGGATCTGCTGCTAATATCTTGTTGCAGACATAGCACACCTTCAGAGGTCTTGTGGAGTCCATGCCTCGATGAGTCAGAGTTATTTTGGGAGCGTGAGGGAAACCTACACAATATTCAGAACGGTGGTCTTAACATTATGGTTCATATGGCTGATGGTATATGACATAAAACTGATATAAAGGTGTATACAATATCTCCTGTTTATTTTATTCACAAAAAGAAGGGCAAAACAGCAGCTGTTGTCAGGCTGATCTTTTTTTTGAGTATGTCAGCTGATGGATTATATTGTTTGTAATTGCTCAGTGGTCAGTAATATTGTTAAGATTTTGTTGTTTCATTTTGGAACCACACCAAACACGTCTGTGTCCCAGAGTATGCATAAAAGACATTGCTGTGAAAAGAATTTATACTTGAACAGTCTTTTCACAGATACTTTCTTACTCTTACTTTACCTCTGTTTCAAATATTTCCCGTTTCCAAAATAAAAAGATAGAAAGACAGAAAGAAAAGAATGAAAAGGGAACGCAAGAAAGAATGACAATTGTTTAAATGTCACCATTACATTAAAATACATAAAATAAAGCCTTACCAAATGCATTTAGGTAATACATTTTCCTGGCCAGAAACACAGCCATAATCCCTTTAGTATTACGTATGAAAAGCATGAAAAAGAAATTCATCACATTAAACAAATTCATTACATTGATATTTTGTAACAAGTAACAGTTGTCATGTAGGTTTGCGGCTATATAGAATTTGCACATTTGCACGCACAGTAGGAGGGAATTTCTTTTTGTAAGTTAAAGCAACATTCATGCAGCACGAAGAGCTAAAGTGATTATTTAAGCATGAATGTACATAAATATCCAATCATACGCAGTATGTAAACTTGCATTTTTTCAGATGTTTATTTCAAATTGCTATTTCAGTCTGGTCTTCCAGAGTGTTCTTTCAGACTGTTCCTTTGAGTTATTCATATACACTGTTCTTTCAGATAGTACTTTTAACCTGTTCATTTTTGGGCGATTCTTTCACATTGATCTGAGCTGCCAGACGCTGAAGAGTGCTTCAGCGATGTGTGGCATATTTCAATTCATCTGAGTCAGTGCACATAACAAGAGTTTCCTGCCATTTTCACCACTCTACCAGACACACACACACACACACACACTTGCACTAAGGGCCCCTGAGACATGACTGCTCCAGTCCCATTTCACAAAGCATACTGTGTCAGAATGAGCACATATGGAGTGTGTAACAACATTATAGAACCCCCAATCCCACTGTAAAAAAAATCTTTCTCTATAAAAGCACACTGATCCCACTGCAGTTATCAGGTGTAATGGTGATATGGTATTAGAACAGAAAAGAGCTCATTAAAATGGAAATTAGACTGCAGCATTTTGATAGGAGTGCTGTGAGGCTTTATGTTTATTCTAACATGAGCTTTGTTCAATAACACATCTGAATATTTCTGTTTGTGGCGGGGCTAGCGTGTTGCTTGATAATCTCTCACCCTCAAAACATGTACATCATCATCTGCTTTTCTCAGGTGAATTCCATCATGGGCACCTTCCCACATTTGAGCCTGGCATGAACAGGCTAGCTGCCAGAGGCTCTTCTCCTGCAAGCTTAGCATTCTCCAGAGAGGTCTGTGTGAATCTTAAATGTAAAGACGGAAGAAGACATGAGGAAAAGCAGAATTGCCAGCCTTGAACTGGCCACAAACTGCCCTTAACAGTAGTGCACACAGTGCAGTCCTGTCAGACTTAGGGTGTACTTACACTTGGCCCAGCTGCCTTGTACCGAGCCCAAGCACGATTGTCCCCCCTCCCCACTCCCCCGCTGGCCTGTGCTCACATTGTGCTTAATGTTCAGGACCCGAACACACTTACGTCATTACATGACTCACTGCTTTATGCTTATCGTCCTGTGAGCTGCCAGATGTATGGAGAGCGTTTTGTATCTGCAGATACTGAACTTGCAGTTCTCAGCTTGTCACAACATTGTTTTGTGGTTCTTCAGTGTCCATGAGCATGAAGATGGTTGCCAATTTTACCATATTTCTCAGACTTCTTGTATGTCATATCCAGCTCTTCCTGAAGTCTCTTGTCTACCTAGATTTCTAGCAAACACTGCACCTCTGCTGTAGACAAAAGTCTTTTTGATGCAGACAAGTCATCCATGTTAGTTAACCGGGACATTCGCATTCAAGTTCTTTGCTTGGGCACAGCAATCACACTAGATGAGTGCCATGCTCATACCCACACCAAGTCCAACTGAACCGCATCCACATCCTCAAGCGGGCACGTGGGCACGATGCAGGCTGCTTAGTGTGAGCGCACCGTTAAAGTAAGAAATACTTCAGATTTTTTGTGGATTTCATTTCCTAAAATGTCACGTGAATTAAATCAGAGAATAATACCTCAGGGTAATCTACATATTAAAAGCCAAGGCAAACTAGGTCATCTACCTTGCCACCTGAAGAGCTGCAGAGAAAAACTGGAAGGAAAAGCAAAGAAGACATGCTGAAGAATGGCAGATTAACAGCTACATACATCTACTGTTCAAAAGTTCTTGTTTTGCGAACATAAAACCAGTTCTGCCACAGATACATGTGATCTGATATTCAGTTGATTGTATTTCAGTGAAATCTTCCTCACACTGAAAGACAGAGAGGTAAAATCAATCACATTACAGGCAAGTCTCAGGCTTCTTTTATGTGGAAGGGAGTCCTGATGCACACGTGATGATTGGCCGCTTAGGGTTTCAGTTGCCAGGCAACCATCCAGCGGTGGCCGGGCGTTGCTGACAGACAGCTGCTGATGCTGCACAGCTCACAGAGGCTGGACTGGAAAACGCCACGGCAACAGCAACATGGCAACACAGTAAAACAGCACCAAGGCAACATGGTAACATGGCAACTCAGCTCTAACGCTTCTCACACCCAACACACAGAGTGCACCCAAGAAAAAAAAAATCTGATAGACTGCCATTCACTCTCTCTCTGTCTCTATCTCTGTCTCTCTCTCTATGCTTCTCCCCCTTACATTCTCTCTATATGTCTCTCTCTCTCTCACACACACACACACTCACACACTAACACTCCCCCATTTCTCCCTCTCTCTCTTTCTCTCTCTCTCCCTCTCTCTCTTTTTCTCTCTCTCTCTCTCTCTGTCTCATCGCTCACCCACCGCTTCTCACTCCCACCATTTTTCTGTCTGTCCCTCATCCCACCCCTCTTTTTCCTCTCTCTCTCTCTCTCTCTCTCTCTCTCTCTCTTTTTCTGGGATATTCATCAGTAAAGGAAAGGAAAATGACTATCCTCCCTACAGCCACCACCAAATAACTAATATTTACCCAGGGATGTCTCTTCCTGTATATAAAATCAGTGGGGCCACTTTAGAGGCAGTGAAGCTTGGAAAATATCGACATTTCAGTCCAGCACGTGTGACTAGCCTTTTAACACTGTCGATTTAGCAAAGAGAATGACAAATGAATCTTATATTGAGGGCACATTATTCATCAAAAAAAAATATTAAAGATATTGGTTAATGTTAATGAGAGAAAAGAAAAGCAGGATCTGAGAAAAACAAGAACCAGGAGGAAAAAAGACAGTTGAAGATTCTATAACCTGTGGGCTTTCATCTGCAGACTGTAAGCACTGTCTGAATTCTGTTTCCATCCACAGACAAGGTCAAGTCAGTACAGCACCCCAGGAAGGACAGACACTCTTCAAATTAAACATGCCGAAAAGGGTTCTTCGGAGCGATGCACTAGAAGAACCATATTGGTTTGCTAAAGAACTTTTTTTGTAAATAATGCACAAGGGTGAAAAGTTTAAAGAACTTTCAAAGTTTGAAGAACCACCACATAATGTAAAGGTTCTGTTCCCATTAATGATTTAGAGGAACCTGAATTAGTGAAGTAATTAAGATTGTAGAGGAGTTTTATACAATGGCTCTATGTTTGCAAACAGTTTCAGGCAGTGCAGTACAGCACCTTACAAATCCGTGATCACATAAGTGATCTGCCAGCTGACCCGTACCTTTGTTACCTTTCTGCTAAGTGTACATGAGACATGGAGATGGTAAAAAAAAAACAAACAAAAAAAAAAACATTTTTGAATGTTTCAGTTCGGTTCATGTGAACCCTCCAACATTCAGTTCCCACCAGTCAGAATAACTCACAACTCTGCTGCTTCTGAATAAAATAACATGTCTGAATACACTGAGGGACTGATGAAGATTTCCTGAAAACACTCCCATGGTCACATGCTGTCTCTTAAGTTCAGAAACCACTAGCTAGCCTGAGACTCAGTGAAACTGAATTAAACTGAAACTGAATCAAACAAGCTGAATTGAAATAAACCTGAAATAAATGAAATTGAATTTAGCTCAATGTAGCTAATGTAGCTAAATTTAGCTACATTTCTAAATCTATCTTGTTTGGTTAGCAGACTACTAGCATTACACAAATTCATTGTTTTGATGAAAACAATATAACTAAGCTAGGAACCCGGCCTGTCACTGTGGATGGGCCTCAGGGAGTGCTAGCCCAAAAACTGTATGCCATATAAGATTGGCATATAGATATAATTATATATATTAAATGAAAGGAAGATGTTTAATGGGAAAACTCATTTGAATGATCAAGTTGCATTATGCAAAAGAATAAATATTTCATGATTCTAGCCAATAATAATTAGGCAAGAGTTCATCCTATCTGAACTGCATGACGATGCAGAGAATGTGCTCTTCCAACTGTTTGGAATTCAAACAGAATCCAAACATTCCAAACATTTCCACCTTTGTAAGTTTTCACCTAAATATGGCTGTGCTCACAATAAGCATTTTTCCTCAGCTGCAAGTGAGAAAAAAATAAACCTTTGGGAAACAGCCACAAGATCATCAGAAAAGCATTTTTAATGGAGGGACACTTTCAAAAGATTAAGAACTAAACTTTTCATAAAAGCACAGAGTGAAGTGTTTAGTAATAGCAGTGTTGTTATGGTAACAGTGTGTGAGTGAGTTGTGTAAGTCGCTCCAGACAGTGCTTTTACAAAAACATCTCTGTGTGAACACAGTCTAACCTTTCCATTCTGGAATGAATATAATGTTATGAAATTGCTAAAACTGAAACGCATGCACAATTCAAAGAAAAACGTCTTTGATTCCTGATAAATTCTGATCGGAAATAAAAAGAAAACACTACTATTTCTGACTGGGTGACTGGAAAACCCCCACACCCTGTTCATCAGAGATTTACCCCTGATTAAACAAATACCCACTCATAAAGGCACAAATGCCCGACTTAAAATTGTATTCAGACATGGGTCTGCCTGTTACGTTCGTAAAGTTGACTCTATTAACAACAGTCTAATCATCTAAAAGACAGAATGAATGAACTGAACTGAACTGAATTGAACTGAATTGAATTGAATCAAATTTAATTGTTGAATAAGAATAAGAAAATGACTATAATGTTTTGGAACCCTGAATTAATTTGTACTCTTATTTTTAAACTCAATAAGAAAAAATACGCTTTAGGTAAGATTCTATTTGATAGTTTCATTACACACACACACACAAACATACATGCAACACACACATACACACACACAGTCTGTGCTACTGAAGCTTAAAAAAACATCAAACGTCTCCAGTGACCTGCTGGGCCCTATTACTCTGACATCACACAGACACACTCATGCACCCACACACAGGCACAGCTCAGCATGTGGCATGAGCCTTCTAACAGAGGACAGAGAGAATGTGGGATACCCAATTACACTCTCAGCTGAATACACACACACACACTCATACAAAGACCATTCACTGACACACCCAACAAGATAAAAAATTTAAGTATGTATCAACATAAAAACTTGAACGGTGGAACTGAAGGAGTTTATTCACCCGCATCAATTTAGGAAAGTTAGAGTCAACTATATTAATTATAATAATATTCAATGATATTCAATAATATTCAGTGAAGGTTAGAAAATAATATGTTAAAAAAAAGGCTATTTTTAACTATAGTAATTAAAAAACAAAGCTGTTGTTGTCTGTTCTCCACTACAGTGTATAAGGTTTCTCCGGTGGCATTTGCAAATTCAGCGTGTTTTTAAAATTGATTCCGAATAATTCTGAAATTTAAGATTTGATGATTCACTGAATCATTTCCTAAAAAATTATTTTGTGATAATTACACACCTGAGAAAATTCTATTTAAAAATCTATTCATTTGGGCAGTACGTTTTTACTTGTGCAGAAAAACACAATAAATAAATACAAATAATATTAATATATAGTTATATATATAACTTGCTCGAGACATTTTCACAGCTCTGTACATCTGTAACAGACATACAAACAAACATACACAGACACAGTGACACACACACACACACACACACACACACCACATCGCTGCTGATCTCAGCTTGCTTAAACTCAGCAAACCCACAGCTGAAGAGAGAGAGAGAGGGGAAAAAATCAAACATTGCTCAGAGAAGAGAGAATGGAGGGGGAGAAAGAGAGAGACAGAAGAGAGACAGGAGGAGGACAGGGAGAGGGAGGAGAGAAAGTGAGACATAGAGGTAGGTACAGAGACATAGAGACATATAAAGGGAGGAAGAGAATGACAGAAGAGAGAACGGAGGAAAGGAAGATAGAGACAGAGAGAGAGACAGAGAGAGAGAGAGAGAGAGAGATTGAAGCTTCCTCTTGCCCCTCTTTCTAAGTTGTTCATTCATGCCACTAACAGATCTTGAGTGATCTGATCACAAGGGACAACATAGTTCACACCTAGCATTTTCTGCAGGGACCTCGTGTGTTCAGATTTCTTATATTATTTTTGCTAGAGGAGGAGTTCCGTGCACATTTACTGTGTTACTCTCCTGCTGCATTTGTTTTGAGAATGAAATGTCCTTGCTAGTGTTCCATTAGCCTAGCTTGCTAAATAAGTAATGTTTAACTGCAGCACAGAGCGAGTCATTACTTAGCAACCGGTGCTAAATAAAATGATACAGTTATTGTGAAAAAGCCATGCAAGTATTATAAATTCCAGCGTGGGTAGAAGGTCTTTCAACAATCAGATTGTGCCATCAGAACTAAGTGTTATATATAATGACATATTTCTTCTTTTGCCTACAAACACAGATGTGGTATGGACTGCAGTGAATAACCTGACTTCATAATGTATCTGTTTGGGAAGGGGATGTCTGTTCAACTTGCTAATACACTGTGTCCGTTTCTGGTATAAGGCCTGATGTACCGTTCCACTGCACTAACTGTGTGTATGAATGACCGTCGCATGCAAACTGCACCAGTTAAACTGCCACATTGTTCCTACAAAAAAGAGGTAGTAGGCTAAAGTTGCTCTTCAGTGTATGTCATCAATAAAAATGTCATTTTACTTTTTCGGCAGATCCCATATTTATGTCAAGAACCTCAAATTTACAACCCCCACCCTCAATTTAGCACCAAAGGTATGAATGTTGCTTATTGTT